>JUFY01022343.1:71971-126387 GCA_001855655.1 Leptopilina clavipes
AAATTATTATAAAGATAAAAAAATACTTTATAATTTTTAAATTATATACTGTTATATTTATAATCAATAGAAAATAAAACCAATTACTAAAAATAAAATTTATTGCAATTTAATAATGAAATTCTCAGAATATTTTTAAATTGTAGACTTATTACCGCCAAAAGAGTCGTCTGCTATATTCTTTTGTTTACAATTGAACTTATAACGCAATTAAATTATTTCTTAAAAATTTTGAAACAAAATTAATTATTCAAACGATAACATACAATTTTTACTACTAGTAGTAATATACTAAATAAAGTTCAATTATTTTTCTGTAATTAACATAAGAATGTCAACAATGACCGTTTGCCGCCTTTTTATAATGTGAGGTTAGTTTTTATAGTATTTTTGAGAAAATGTAAAACGTGTATTATTTTTTCACTTTTTACATATAAATTATCATTATTAAAATGGATCAAAATGAAAATTCTCAGAAATCAGAAGATGATAATTACACAGGTAAAATAATTAGCACCTTTTAATACATTCTAAAAATAATATTTTAGTCAGCAAAATTCTGCTGACGTCTGAAGTTTCTTTGACACTACAACATTTTAATTTGATTGCAAAACAATGAAATAATAATCATGTATTTTGCAGAGGATAAAGAGGAAATTTCTCTATTGTTGCAAACTGTACCAACTTTAAATGATTTATTTAATATACATAGTAAAGTTGGTGAAGGTAGTTTTAGTTCCGTATTTTTGGCCACTCTCAAGTCTTCCAAAGATTCGAAAAAGTTTGCCATTAAACATTTAATACCTACGTGTCATCCTTCAAGAATTCAACGTGAAATGAATTGTCTAAAAAAAATTGGGTAAATGGAAAATATTTTTATATATTTGATTTTTTATAATTATAAGTAGAAATCTAATTTTCATTTTTTATTTCTCAGGGGGCAAGATCATGTAGCCGGATTGGAATTGTGTCTGAGACATGCAGGATCAGTGGTTCTAGTTATGCCTTTTATGAGACATGACAGATTTATGGTAATAAGTTTAATTTAAAATAAAAATTTTGTATTTTACCTCTGTAGAATAATTTTCTTTTAGGATTATGTACAAGATATGACAGTGGAAGAGACAAAACATTATATGCGTGCCTTATTAACTGCGTTGCAAAGGGTGCATAGATTTCATATTATGCACAGAGACGTCAAACCTAATAATTTTTTATACGACCGCGCTAATAGAAGGTAATTATTTAAATTTAATTAAGTTAGGATAAAAATTTACTGGATATTAGATAATTGGAATATTTATAAAATTTATATTCTATTTTGTGCATTATAGATATCTTTTAGTTGATTTTGGATTAGCTGAAAACTACAAAAGAGATCTAAATAAGAGTAATGTAAAACCGCTAACACTTCCTGTTGCTGATAGTACAAAAAGAAAAAGAGAAAATGAGGTAAAATATTATTATCGAATGAAAAGTGTGTACAAAAATATGACATTAAATATTAATATAATATGAGTAAATCAATTAATATTTCAGGTGAATAAAAGTTCTCCGACATCTCTTGGCAAACTAGAAGACAAGTGTTATTGTTTTGGTAAACCTAAAGTTTGCTCTATTTGTTTAATAAGAACTGCACAAGTTGCACCTCGAGCTGGTACTCCAGGCTTCAGAGCGCCAGAGGTTCTCTTAAAACATCCTGCTCAAACACCAGGTTTATGTTATTCATTAAATTTAATAATTCTCTTAAAATATAAAATGATAAATTTTTTTTCATTCAAAATTTGGTATTTTTCATTTAATTTAATTTCGTATTTAATTTTTTTATTCTTTAGCAATTGACATTTGGGCGAGTGGAGTTATTTTATTATCAATTCTTAGTGCAACACAGCCATTCTTTCGATCTCCAGATGACTGTACTGCTTTAGCAGAAATTATCACTATTTTTGGATCTGATAAAATTCATCTATGTGCACGAAAACTAGGTATGTAGTTATTTTAATCCACTCTTAAAAATAATTATTATTTTCACATTCTCTTTTGTTTCGCAAATTAATTACCAAATTTTCATTAAATTAGGAAAAAAGATAACAATTCCCGAACAAATTCCACCAGTTGATATCGTAAAACTTTGTCAAAAGTTACGAAACAGAGACAAAATTGTAAAATCTGATGAGGTATTATTTTCTTTCGTTCGTTTTATTTAGACTTATTTGCTGCTTTTTAATAATACTTTTATTTAATTTTATTATTTTTTTAAAAAATGAATTAGTTAAAGAGAGAGTGTTTTAAAATTAAATTATTTTTAAAGGAGTCTTCAGAGAAAAGTTTTCCACTAGAAGCTTATGACTTACTATCGAAACTAATGGAAGTGGATCATCGATTGCGAATAACAGCTTCCGAAGCTCTCAAACATCCGTTTTTAAAATTATAGTAAATCGAATATTTTGAAAATAATGAAGACCAACCAAGAGGACGGTAAATATATTTTTTTCATAGTTTTTGAATAATGTAAATATATAAAAAATATTTGAATGTTATTATTGATAATAATTGTGTTGGCTGTGTTTTACACAATAAAAGTAATTTTCCACTTTTATTTTGTTATTTCATTTAAATAAAATGTTCCCTTCGTAATTGATTATTTCTTGGGAAATTAATAATCTATGAGAATTTAACACCAGAATCTCTTTATAATTCAAATAACAGTCAATATAAATTCTAAGTACAAAAAATTTACGTATCTCAGCAGTTGGAAATACATTGACATAAAAATCTAAATGCTTCGTCATTTAAAAAAAAAACTACTCACTCTTAAAAAAAAACTAGGAAGGCACGTTCGGTGAAGATGAAGTAGAAATCACTTCGAATGATAAATTAATTCAAAAACTAGATGATGATTAAGCTTTCAGTCCACTGTATTTTCAATATCACTGGATTTTTCGATAACTTTCCATTTAGTCGCCTCCTCCAAAGCTTCAGCGGCAATTTTCTGTATTTTCTTATCAACATCATTGCTTTTCGTCAAAGCCATTAAAATCTCCATAATGTCAGTTTCGATAATTTTACTGGCCACTTCCTTGGTGCACTTTATCATATTTAGTACAATGACAATACCTCGATGTTGAACATCCAAATTTGGATTTGCCAATAGAAAACGAAGTACTTCAAGCCATCGTTGAACCTCAAAAATTTTATGACACGTTTTCTTACTCACGGAAGTGACTATTGCCAATGCGCCGGCAGCTGCCATACTCGTGTCAACATCTTCCTCCTCACAAAGAATCGTGAGATACTTGACTCTATCATTATCCTGTTCGAAAAATTTAACTGTCTCCTCACACATGACCATATTCGTCATGCATTGAGTAGCGGCTCTCCTCAGCATATCATGCTCCTCGAACATGTAATTCTCAATTTTCTGAAGTCCTCCCTCTTTCAGAATTCTCTTTCTCACTGCATCATTAACGCCAGCAATGTTGCAAAGTGCCATTAGTGCTTCGAAATTCTCCAAAGCTGAGCATTCAGGACTCAGGAGATTTATCAAAGGAGTGATGACTTCAAAGATTCGTTGACCTGGGAAAGCAACTTCGGGATTTATCGTTATTCCCAAACGTGCCAATGCCTGGGACGCTTGTTTCTTTCCTTTGTCCGTACCCTCGAGTGCCAGGGGAAAGAGAACTTTTGCTCCACCTTGTTGTACAACAATACCACGATTTTCCTTTTGACTGCATATTCCATTAAAAACCCTCGATATTAATTCCTTGCAATTTTGACTATCAGTTTTTGAGAGTGCCACCAAAGCGGTCGTAACGCCAGCTTTCGCCAAAATACACAATCGTTTTTGAACAAAATCCTCATCATCGAATTCATGTTCCTGGGGAATGTGTTGTTTGGCGAATTTCGCAAGTTCCAACATTTCGGGAATTATTTCCTGTTTATCGTAGGCATTGCATAAATTAACGAGCGTTGTCACAACTCCATAGACGACAGATTTGTCACCGGTTTTTGAAAGTTCGATCATTGCTTGAATTGCTTCTTTGTCGTCGATTAATTTCTCCTTGACCTCGGCGTCGAATGTGAGGTATGAGAGACCTTCGACGGCCCATTTGCGCATATCCTTTTGCTTTTTTGGATTGATTAGAAAACGTCGACAAGCCTCGGCGAGTTTAAGTGTTGCACCTTCGGCGAATGGACGAAAAGTTGCGTCCGACCCGCCAGAAGCGCCAAGTTTGCAGAGACCTACAAGGGCACGAACACGAATTGAATCGTCCTTTGATTGATAGAGTTGCTTGAGAATATTCACACCCTGGTTAATAATAGCTGTGGCTTTATCTTTCTTTGATGCGCTCGCTATTATACACTCGCATGCCACCTTTTGCTGGAGAAGATCATTAGTTCCAGCCATCACTAAAATCATTTCCATTATTCCATCCTTTGCCACGACACTATTGCCAACGTCTAATGGTCCAAGTAGAAGGGTCGTTATCGCTACAACAACTCGTACCTAAAAAATTAAAATACAATTATCACTTGTTTCGAGAAAAGAATTTTATTTCGGAAAAAACTGTGATTTTACCTTTGACTCAATATCAGGAGTTAAAAGTTTGTCCTTAATAAATTCATCGATAGCGTCTGTGAATTTTGCCTTTGCTGCGTCGTAATACATATTTTCGTAAATTCTTGCCAAGCAAACGCTGGTGACAGTTCTCGTGGAGTCGGTTATTTCCATCGCTGACTCATATTTATATTCCGAAAGTTCACTAGCAACTTCCATTAATCGTTGAACTCCCCTTATGTCAACCAATTGTTCTGCCCAATTTAAATTTGTGTAATGAATATTCCGAATCAGTAATTCTATAATAGCATCTCGAGCAACACCAGAAATTATACGACTCGTTGTACTGAAAACCAAACACGACAAAATAGTGTCGATTTCTTTCTTATATTTCTCACAAAGTTCTTTATCGGGCTTTGACTCTGGTTTATTATTTAGTCCACTGTACGAGTTCAGAATCGTCTGTAAACAATTTACAAATTCAAAAAATTATTCAATAATTTAATACACAAATATGTATTTTAAAGTGAGAAAAATTGTATTTTTATACCTGCATACAGTATTGTGCTGCATTGACACGTTCATCGTTTTTGCTGTTAACTATTTCCAAAAACCAAGGCACTCCAACTTCTTTTATAAGGCTATCTGTTCGAGTGGGATTATCCTTGCAAAGTTCGGCGATAATTCGAATTGCAGCAATGACAATATCATCGTTTTTATCAACTTTTAGTAGTTTAATAATTTTTGAAATAATATTCTCGGCGAACATTATTTCAGCGCCTGCTTTCTCTCGGGAGAGAACCAGCAAATTATTCATTGCCGTTTCTCGTTTCTCTTTATCTGATTGTAAATCAAACGCCAATTCGAACATTTGAGAAACCTGTAAGAAAATTTAAAATATTGAAAATATTATTTCTGTATTGAAAATATAAATTTTAAAGTAAAGATACTAATGTAAAAGAAAAATGTCTTTACCTTAGAGCTGACACGAGAATTTTGTTTGCTTCTCTCTTGAACAATTTCGTGAAGACGTGCAATAATCGGTTGTATTGCTTTATTACCGGGATCGACTTTAATTATAAATCGAGCATCACGATAAGCTTCTTCATATCTTTCCAAAGCATCTAGAGCTTGACATCGACGAAAGAGAGCTTTTGGATCACTGGGAGAAATTTTTAGAGCGTCATCGCAATCCTTAATTGCTTTTTCATAATTTAATTGCTTGAGATGCACAGCAGCTCGATTTTTCAAGTAGATTGCCTTCTCAAAATTATCATCTGTCGAAAAATTTACTGCATTTGTATAACAAATGAGTGCCTCTTCCCAATTGCCTTTGTTGAATTCTGCATTGCCCTTTTCCTTCCATTCTTGAGAGGTAAATTCTTCTTTAGTCATTTTGTAAATAATTGGACACTTCTATGAAATAAAAAATTCGAACATTAATAAAAATGGGAAAATGTTTGATTTTATAATTTAATTACAGAAAAATGTGTCATAAAAGAACATGAGAAAATCAATAATAAGGAAATGGGGTTAAAACCTTTTAAATTGTTTCGTTGTACACGATGAAAGTAGTTTTTTAAACACTTGATATGCTTGTGATTTTGTTTTACAAATATTGTGTAATAATTTATTTTATAAAAATGAAAACAGTAGTTGCACTGGTAACTGAAAAAAATGTACTGAGGACTCCCACGCGGTTGAAATGCATTTAAAATGGATTTAGAATTATCTCGATGCTACTAGAACATCAACAGAAGACTGGGTTTATTTTAAACTTATTTGGATCGAAGCCCAAATTAAATCACTAACAAACGTAACATTTTGTTTTAAAAATAGGTCGTATGCCTTTTTGGACGATCCGGTTTTTTCTGTGGATGTCAAAGTTAGGTTAGGTTCGTAACTTTATAAAAGTAATTTTCATTGGTTATTTGTAAACAATTTTGCTTCTCTTGAACGAATCAAAACACGTCGTCTGCTAATCAGCTGATCAGCTGTCAAAACATTGTTGACATTTTCTAACCTTAAAAGTATAATTTTGTTTGGTTTGAAAAAATACGTTTTCTTTATCGCTTTGATATTTAATTATTAATGTTTAGATTTTGCGTGTAATTGTTGAAAATAATTAAGTGAATTATTTAAATAAAATTGCTCTTTATTGAACAAATGCACATGTGAATTAAGTGTTTACTACGATGTTTTGATATAAACAAATTATTTCAAAACAACTTTCTGCAAGTTTCTATAAAGTTTAAAAATATTAATAAGCTTTAAATTTCAAATGTATTTTTTAAATTAAATTTTTTTTAAATCTGAGAAAAAGAGAAACAGATGTTAATATTATGAATCCGAGAAAAATAATTTCGAGTACAATGTCAAAAGAGACAGAAGTAAAGGACGGTGATGGAAGAATTAAATTAGCAGATAGACCGACTTTTATTTTGAAAACTAGAGAAGGAGAAAGCAGAGCTGTTTCCCCAAGTCAGCGAAATGGAAATAAGTAATTCTAGCTCTTTGTTACATTATCAAATTACTATTTTTATTTCGATTCTTATTTTCTATATTTTTTACAACACTTTTTCATTCGAAATTTAACTCTTTTTGTATTTCAGAAAAGAATCGGATAGTCATGCCAGTTCTACACACAAGATACCAGAACGTAAGTTATTTTTATTAAAAAAAGAAGTTTCTTTATAACTTTACTGAAAATTATTTTCAATTTTACAGCTCGCTCTATCATATCCATGTGCGTTGAAATGACAAACTCCATAAAACTTGTTGATGAAAATATGCAACTTTGTGAAGGACCCTTGGATTTTTTATATGACCAACAAGATTTCCTTGTAGTTGGATGTTTGGGAACTCAGGGCGTTGGAAAATCGACAATTATGTCCCTTCTTGCATCGAGTGACATGTGAGAATTATTTTACCATTCTCAAACAATTATCTTCATATCATTGCAATTTACTTAAATAAAATTATTTTATCAAAATATTTACAGACCGGATATTTATCCCGTTCAAAATATTTCTCAGCAAGAAAGTGGATCAAATTGTACAAGTGGAATAGATTTTTATGTGACAAAAAATAGAGTAATTTACTTGGACACTCAGCCAATTTTATCGAGTTCAATAATTGATTATACAACGTTATTTGATCAGAAAAAGGGAACAACTGATTTTGTGAATGCAGAAACAAATTTAGAATTACAATCATTACAATTTGCAGCATTTTTATTTTCCGTTTGTCACGTAATTATTTTCACTCAAGATTGGTTCGTCGATCCCAATTTAGTAAGGTGGATAAAATATTTCATTATTTTTTTTTTTTTATATTCAAAAGTGCTTTTAAGTCTCTTATAATTTTTTTTTTTATTTTAGATTTTTGCAAACTGCTGAAATGTTGAAACCTGCCTCAACGACAAATATGGATCAGGATTACGTGGAATATTATCCTCACATTATATTTTTACATAATAAAGCCGAACTACAGGACTTTATTCCTAGTACTTTAGAAATGATGAAGGAATTTTACAATAAAGTATTCATCAATTCAAGATTACAAACTCACAGTGGTCTTGATATGAGTTCGTCTTCAAAAGAGGGTCAATTGAATCTTTTTCTAATTCCGTCGATAGGACTAGAGAGTGAGTTTTTATTTTAAATGCTATGAAGATAAATGAAATTTTTTTAAATGGTAATTTCAAAAAATATTTTACAGCTGAGACAACTTTTCATGAAAATGAGAAACAATTAATAGAGAAATTACGAATGAAGATACATGGAGTTACGAGAAATGCGATGACATTAACCACATTAACGGAAAAAAATTGGTAATTAGAATACATTTATCAGAATTAAAAATATATTTTTTGGAAAAATTTAATGTATACCTTTTTTTATTTTTTATCTTGTAGGTATCACTACGTTTCAAAAGTGATCGAAGCTGTGAAGAAGAGTCACTTATCATCCGAATACGGCAGACTAATGCCTTAATTAATCCAGCGGAATGAATTCGTCGATAAAAGTGAGACATTAAAATTGTATCACATTGTATTTATTTTTATTATAAACTTAAATTTGTCATTGTACACTTCTTTAACTTAAATTCTCCTTTATATACTCTTATATTATTAGATATTATAAACTGCAGTTCATTAATGTCACACAAAATTGACGGGAGATTTCATAATTTGTATTTTTCTTTTCTTTCTGTTCTTACGAATAATCATCTTCTTCGGTTTTCATTTGTTGCATTGATGCCATTTGAGCTACAGCTTGTAATTGCTGCCATTGTTGTTGTTCAGCTACTGCTTGTTCCTCTCTTGCCTTTGCAAAGAGTTCCTGTTGTTGTCGAAGCAGTTCCTCTTCTGGAATACCCAAATTTTCCAGTCTTGTACTTTGTCTTCGTCTCTTTGCTGCCACGGCTTTACAATCACGCAAAACAGCCTCGGCTTCTGCACTATAATCACCAAAACCGAGATTGTGCAATGCCTGTAAAATGTGCTCAGCGTTGATTGTTTTTTTCTGTTGTTGATTACAAATTTCATTTGCTTCTGATGATAATAAATGTATAAATTCTGTACAACAGTTGAGAATCAATTCACGTGATTCATTGGCCACTCGAACGTGGGGTAGAATTTCTTTTATCATTTTATTTATCGCGGCTCGAGGAAGAGTCAGCTCGTCATCCTCCGTTGGTGACATTCCTGCCGAGGCCATTTGTATTTTACTAAAAGAAAAATATTAATGAAAATTAAATTTTCAGCACACGTTTAATGTAAATTTACACACACACACACAAATTTAATATAAACAAAATAATATAAAAAAATATAAACAAAACCTATAGAAAAATTAAATAATTTTTAGGTTAGAATCGTTTAAAGTATTTTTTTCAAAGAAACATACATTTAAATATTTATAAACACGTAATAAAATTTTTTCATTAAAATATGCAGAACGATCTTATCATGCTTGTTTATGTAAATAAAAAGAATTGTACATAATGAAAACAAAATGTAATTGTTTTCATAACTCACTTGAAATTTGTTGTTTCCAAAAAGAAAGAAAGTTTCTATGGAGTTAATTTTCTTATGAGTAGAAAAGGATTATCTCAATCCTTTTTTATATGTATATTATAAAAACGTTCGTGAGTTATTTTAATTGCAATAAATATTTAAATTAATATGTTTGCTATTATGTACACACAAATTCTAACGTCACCATTTTTCATATAAGATAAGACATTCAAGCATAGACAAACCAGTTTTACTGATTTCTTGAAGCGAAAGCTGTATTATAAATCTGAATTCGACATTGAATTATTAAATAATGACCCAGAGATAATTAGAATTTAGTTGTTATTTATAAAAATACATAATGCCATAGAGAACAAAAATGGCTGACATCTAGATAAAAATGTAATCTATGTTATCTTATCAGAATAGATCGTTCTAGATAATTTACTTTAGATAAATCAAGATGGCACTTAAGCACATTTCTGCATTTGTTATTGTTTTTATTGTTTATATGTCAACAACAAAAATATTTACAATTCACCTATAAATTTATTATAAAATAACAATATTATTATAAGTTTAATATATGGAAGAAATATATTTTAAGTATTTTAATTTCTTTCTAATTTATTATTATTTATAGATATACCTACATTTAAAACTGGCGCATTTTGTGAAAACCAATAACATTCTCACGAAACTAACATGGCCGACTTCAGGGCGGGTCATCGGGGTGATCATAAACATAACCTTAAACTTTTGACAAGTTAGTTCCGGGTTCCTTTGAGTGATTTGTAGTCTATAGCAATAACACATTGTTAAATAATTGTAATAGATTGTTAATGTTTAGTTAAATTGATATTAAACTTTTGTAATTATATTTAGAATAACCGCAAACTGTATGAAGATAAGAAAGTTAAAAAATTGTTTAATTTCAAAATGACAGGAAATGAGGTATACTGGGCACTTGATTGAAACCTCGTAAACAAGAAGTAAGTATCAAAATACATATATACTTTATATAAATCATAAAGGTAACTTGGTTAATTTAAAAAAGTTTAAATAGTAAATTGTAAGATATTTTTG
This sequence comes from Leptopilina clavipes, assembly GCA_001855655.1. NCBI lineage: Eukaryota > Metazoa > Arthropoda > Insecta > Hymenoptera > Figitidae > Leptopilina > Leptopilina clavipes. The sequence goes on from JUFY01022343.1 coordinate 82,636, forward strand.
TCATAAAGGCAGTAAATTTGATTTGTATTTCCAGTGATAGTAGAAATTCAGATCATTCTGACACTTTTCAAAAATTTGCAGTTTTGCTCCGATGTACCCTCAATTTCCAATAGATGGCATTGATCATGGAAATTTGCATTTAATTCCAGGAAGAAACACATGGAGAATGTAGTGTTCCATATATGCAAAAGTAATTTTATTGAAAGTCTCACTTATTTCTCAGTACGTTAGGGAACCTTCGTGAAATTTAATCGCGTTAAAATTGTCGCTACCACAAGTATTCAACTGAAATGGAAAAATGACTCAACCGCTCTTAAACTGACAATCAACGTGTAGGCTTCATTGCTGATGCTCATCATAATCGTCTCGTAACCGTTATTTTTCGTAAAATCTGAACATCCAGTCTTAAATACCAATTCAGGTAATTATCAATATTTATTTCGGTTATTCTATGAATCATTGACTCTAGAAACTAATCATGTTAGAAAGTGATTAAAGGAACATATCCAAGGCATTTAATGGCGAAGAAGTTCAAATATGAAAATTTGTGCGGGAACGATTAGAAACTATTAAAAAAAATTGATTTTCATCTAATATAATTAAAACTAGTAAAGGTGAATATAAAAAAAAGTTTACTATCCTTGGTATAAAACTAAAAAAAGTGGAATCTAAAAAAAAATTTTGGAGTTCTACTGAAAATGCCAGGAAGTCGGGACAAACGTGAAACGAACAATCCCCAGGACGTGTTGCCACCACATTATTTGCACGAATTACCGGCTCTGGCTGAAGAAAGATTGGAAAAATTGTTTCAATCTCTGGACCTTGATGGAAATGGCAGAATTGATGTCCACGATCTTTCCAAAACACTTCATCAAGCTGGTGTACACAGACACTATGCAGAGGTATTTTTTTTTCTCCATGATTTTATTGACCCTTGTATTTGCTTTTTTATTGTCGACAAAATAATCTTTGTTGTAATCTAAGTAAACATATAGTTGCATTATAAAGTTAAGTTTACATAATAACAATCCAATAATTACAGGGTCACATAGAAATTAATATATAATTTGATTTTTAATCCTAGGATTTTTAAGGTTAAGTTATATTCACAATTTTATGTTTCATCTATTACGAAAATTCAGAATCATGAATGATGTGCAGTTTTCACTTTAATATTAGAGATTAAAAATGATATTTCATTTGATATTCTTTTTGCAAGTAAATCTTATTAATAAATACATGTCTTTATATTTATGATTATCGATAAAATATGTTTAGAAAATTTAGTTCTCATGATGAGCGAATACAATGCCTAGGAATTTATAAATAATCTCAACTGACATAGTAACAATTAAAAATAAATACTTGATAAATTTGAGGCTAATACTTTCTTTGAAGTTAGTGTCTTGAATGTCAATAAGAACAAGAAGTTAAAGTTTTACAGTTAAAACAAATATTCGAGAAAAACAAAATGTTTCAATTACATTTTCCTAATTAGAATTAAAAATAATTATTAAAAGCACAAAAGTTAACATTTTACTTTCTTGAAATGTGAATAGTTCGAAAAATAATAATTTTTCTTTCGAATGTTTAGTCATTTCTATTTTTAACTCTCTAGAATAATAAATTTTTCAGTTCCTAAATATTTTTCTTAAATGAATATTAAATTTCCATTTATTTCTGCAAATTTGTTTTTAAAAAAATTCATTTTTTTTGTCAAATTATCTTGTAGAGTTAATAAATAAAAAATAGTTCAAATATTTTGTTTACGTAAATTAAACTAACATTGTTCTTTAGCAATTCAGTTGTCCAAGACATTTTATGTAATGATTTGTATGGATTCGCGAAAGCTAATTCCAACATGAAGCAAATCTTTTTTTATACTTTATTAAATTCAATATAGTCATATAGTTCGAAAAATAATAATTTTTCTTTCGAATGTTTAGTCATTTCTATTTTTAACTCTCTAGAATAATAAATTTTTCAGTTCCTAAATATTTTTCTTAAATGAATATTAAATTTCCATTTATTTCTGCAAATTTGTTTTTAAAAAAATTCATTTTTTTTGTCAAATTATCTTGTAGAGTTAATAAATAAAAAATAGTTCAAATATTTTGTTTACGTAAATTAAACTAACATTGTTCTTTAGCAATTCAGTTGTCCAAGACATTTTATGTAATGATTTGTATGGATTCGCGAAAGCTAATTCCAACATGAAGCAAATCTTTTTTTATACTTTATTAAATTCAATATAGTCATTGAAAAAAATTTATCATTTTATAACTGATACGTAATAATTTTGCAATAAGACTTCAATATCGAAAATAAATTCCTATGAACAATTTTTTTTTAAACTTTTAATTAACTTTTCTTGTTTTATTTATTAATTCATAATTTCTAAAACAAGTTGTTGCATTTTTTTTATACTTTAACTTATTTACAAATTTTCATATTTTCTAATTTCGTTTCAGAAATTTCTCGCCAGATCTGACCAGACAAAAAGTGGTGACATTAGTTTAGTCGAATTTGTCCACTATATCAAGGAACATGAAAAGAATTTGCGACTACAATTTTCTGATATGGATAAAAATCAAGATGGTGAGAAGATATTTTGTGCATTATAATGTACTAATTAATCTTTAATAAATACAGGGAAGGTTTTATAAATTTGAATAATTGTCAATGGATTGTTTAAAACTAGATTGAAAATTAGGTCAACTGTTTGTATTTCCATTAGAGTTATAAATTTAACTTTTCAGTGTTCTTTTTCAATAATTGTCTTATACTCATTCGATTTTGATTATCAATGCAGGGAAAATTGATCTCGAGGAATTAATAAGAGCCTTTAAGGATTTGGGAATTGAGATGGAGAGAGCGGAAGCCAAGAAATTATTGCAAAGGTATCTGAAAATAAAAGTAAAAAAACAATTTTATTCTAATTAATTTGGTTGAAATTAAAAAATTTGATCAACTATTAAAATTAATTGCATAATTCACAGAATGGACAAAGATGGAAGTCTCAATATTAGTTACAATGAATGGAGAGATTTTTTACTCTACGCTCCAAGTACGAATATTCACGATCTTATTCATTATTGGCGTCATTCCATGGTGAGTGATTTCAGAATTAAAATTTTCAAATTAATTAAATTTTTTTGTTTAAATTAATTACAAATTTTTCAATCTTGCATTTGAATGATTCAGAGGAAGAAAAGATTTTCATATTAATGAAATATTTTTTTTGGATTTAATTTGAAATTTAGTTTGCAGACTTTATTGACTATTTTGTCTTTTTTTATATTGTTTCCCTGGTCTTTTGACATGAGTTACGTGATTAATATTATACCTCGACGTGACGACAATTTTGTTTCATTTGATTCGTCGAGGAAGAGGGCTCGTCGCAATTGTGACGTAGCTTTTCAAGCTTTCGCGTGTTATTCAAAATGACCTTGAAATTCAGCTGTTCTGAAAGAGCCGGCATTAAACGTTGATAGCCATGCGCAACTTTTCTCAAACCTCCCTTTGGCCCTCATCTCGACTTGCGCACCTTTTCCTCTTATCATAGATTAACATTAAAAAAATTTTCTACAACGAAAACTCAATTTTATTCTTTGGATTAAATAATCTAAAACAAGGGTGTTGAAAATTTTGGCCAAGAATTTTTTTCCATTTCTTCTGTGATGATCCAATGATCATGAACTTTTAGTTTCACCTTCGATTTCCTTTAAATGGTATATATATTTAAAATAATAGAAATTAACTGTATCAGTAGGTCAGTCATTTCCAAGTGCAAGTGTCGAATAGTTTTTCTTTTTTGAAATTGACATTTCGAATTTCTGTTCGTTTTGTTTTAATAAATTGAAAATGGTTATTTTATTTAAGAGTGATTCTTCAATTGTGAATTGAGTGACAAGAGTAGACGTTTCATTGATTACGTTTTGTCATTTTTTGAATTTTTTTTCCTCTTCATTTTATCATCTTGAAAGTGACAGTCATTTTGTTATGATAAGAATGCATTTTGAAAACGATTTACAAAAATACTGTGCAGTTCTAAAGCTTTCCGTGAATTTAAATCGATAACAAGATTCTCGAATTATATAACACGTTAACTGTCGAAGAAAAAATGAATTAGAATTTCGGATCTGTTAATGTTATTGTTATTATTATTATTTAAAAAACAAAACAAAAATTGATCATTGAAATTAATTTGTTCTTCTGATGTTCCATTCCGTAAGATTAGATAATTCTTGAAACGTAAATTTTTCTTTGAATTGTTATTAATTTTAATATTATTATTATTATTATTATTATTATTATTATTATTATTATTATTATTATTATTATTATTATTATTATTATTATTATTATTATTGTTATTATTATTATTATATTATCATAAAATTTGGACTTTGAGTTTTACATTATCTTTAAAATTAAATATACCGACGTTTGTATAGTCTGAGAAAACCAACGGAACGTTAATTATTTATTCACTTGATTTTTAGATTCTTTTTTTAACAATATATTGTCGTAAATTGTGTAAATTCAAGTCCATTTTAAGCAAAACTGTCTGTCTCTGTTCATTTAAATTGAAAAATAGTAATGATATTCTTAAAATTTCTATCCTTGACAACAAAAAAAAAAAAAAAATAATCACAGGGATTGATAATTATTTAAGGAATTTCTATTTTAATGAAAGAAATTATTTGTAAATTATTTAAAAATATTTTTTTTAGAAATATTACAATTTTTTTAATTTGTAAATTAATAATCGCATCTATTTTATAAAAAATTACGATACTTTTATATTGCGTAATGTCATGCAAGAATGATTATTAATCAACTAATATTATCAGTTGTCAGTTCTATTAGGAAAAGAATTGATATATTCTATGACAGTGTATATTTTCCAGTCGCGATATACGTCTGATGAATTTTTTTTCCCTTTTTTTTTTTTTTATTTGCAAACGAAACAAGTGGCGCATGTGTGTCTGGAATTATAGAATTTCTTTGATGACTTAACGCTCATCGACCTCATCTTTTATAAACTAAATACTGCTGACATTGATGAGTAGCATTTTCCCACTTTTCCTCTATGACTGATATACGTACGTTAAACGTCTCTTTTCTTATCAATTTCATTCTTTATTTTTCCAAGGCTTCCTAGAACAACATATTTCACGTCTCTTAAGGAATTAGAAAAGTTCGCCCATTTTTATCCTTCAATTTCTTGAGGTTGAGGTTGTTTAATTTCTACATATCATTTCGTCATAAAAGCATAACGCACGCGAATGACGTCATGTTCGCTGAGAATATAATCGTAGATTTGCACGACTCGATCCAAATACGAATATTATCCACGCTGTGCAATTTTTATTCATTTTTTTTTTACTTTACCAACAATTTTTCTTCTTGTATTAAAAAACATAAAGATGAAAATTATTTTACTACTTTAAAATGTTGAGGAATTTTTAAAAAATTTGTGATTTTGCCTGGAATTTAATTCAGTATTTTATTAATCAAGTCCATTGGACTTGAATCTGTATAATCTTTCACGGAAATCGTCTGGATTGTTAAATATCAATTGAGTGATGACAAATCAAAGATTAGTCCTGAAATCAAAATTTTTTAATGGATTTTAATTCAGAAAATTTAATTTAATAATTATTATAAATATAAATATCTATATAAAATTATAAATAATAATTTATTATTTATATTGTTTGAAAAATTAAAGGCTAAAGTATTTTTTTTACAGGGAAACTAAAATTTTAAGATTTATTTTATCCCGACTTTTCCTTATTTGTTTTTTCTTTTTTGGAACTGTAGTTTTTGTACATTATTCTACTCAATGTCTTTCCTTAATTTTATTATTATCTCAAATGTTACACTTTTTTCGTCATTGCTTCTAAAAATAATGGACAATGGGTAATTGTTTCCTGATCTGATTTTAATTATAGAGAATAGATTTTTTTAAAACAAAATTTCATTGTAGGTATTTTTATAAAGACAAATTTTTTAAAAACTCCAATCAGGAATAATAGAAAACCAGAAATGAAGTAACCATGACCGCAATAAAAACCAGTGCATTCCAGTAGATCTAGAACGATAAATTGCACTTTTCTATATATGTATTTATTTAATTAATATTATATTTAAATAATTAATCATTATTTTATTACACATAGTTTGTGTCTAAAAATATTAATTGCAAAATGAATTTTCGTCTTTGTTTATCGGTTGGGAAAATTATTTCTCTTGCCAATATAAACGCGGAGAGAAAAAGTTGGACCATGGAATTTGATTCTGATTTCGAGGTATTAAAAAAAACTACTTACTTTCTAAAAATTTCATTGACGTTCCTTTTTATGAATATTCTTTCTATTCCAGATTACTGAAAGTAGTAATTCTCCAGCGAATGGCAAAATACAAGAAAAATATTAAATTGTTTAAAGCATTTCTTTGATTCCACTTCACTTCATCTATATTCTACCGAAGTGAATTCACATCTGATACTTCTTGTTGATTGAAAATGTTTTTATTTTCATCTTCTGTAAATGTCAGTTGTTTTCGAATTACTGATTGGATTCAAGGACGTTTTATTCTTCGAAAACACTAATGCAATTTTTGGTTTATTATAATTTAAGAGAGAGAAAGAGAAAAAGAGAGATTGGATGGAGGAAAGTTTCTCGATGATTGGAGGCCTCATTATTTTAAAAAGAGTAGGCCAACTGTTGTCTGTCTCGGTGTACATAAAGTGACGCATTTAATCACACAAGTTAAACAGAGTGACGACGGTGCGTACCGTTTGAAAAGTGGGAGGTGAATTCCCCTAACCGAGCACCCCAGTCGCTATCTTCATTCCGATTACACAGTCGTGACTGTTGTATTGAGAATTCTTGATATACAATTTAGTCTCGGAATCGATGCCGGTCACCGAGCTCCTCATGCTCGGCACAATTTTATTTCAAATTGACAAGTCACAATTTTTCTTTGTTTTCATCTTAAAGTCGATAAAATAAATTCCATGTGTTTTGAAGTGGGTGAAAGTAATAGTGAAAGTGCCCTTTTTTTCTCTGAAATTCTTTATCCCCGCCAATATGTTGGAACAGGATAATTTTGAAAATGCATGTCGCGATTGGATTGAATTTCTTACACAATACCGGGAACTCCTTGAACGGGTAAGTCCCGCAATTTTGAATATTGAAAAAAATATTCAATGAGACTATAAAAATAAAGTTGAGGAAAATTATTTCAAAATGTTGATTCATTTTTGTTTGTCAAGTTTTTCTCGGGAAAATGATTTTTACATCACAATTTGTGAGTGAATAATTATTTAGGAGCTTTTGAATCGAGATTATTCTGTCTGGTAACGAAACCTTCCTATGAGTCTTTCTATATTAAGAAGGGAGTGCAATCTCCGCTTAGAATATCGGATCCTCTCTTTTTTGCTCTTCTATATTCTCTTTAGAATATTTCAATATTCTAAAATTGTGTTGTAATAGAAAATTCTTGAATTTATTTTCAAAGACGTTTTAATTTTTTATTGAAATTCATTTTATCCGATTTTTCTAAAATTCTTTGAAGGATCATTTTTGTGAAACTCAGGTAGAATTATTTTTCCATTGTCGTGAATATTCATGAATCACAGTTGACTGGTATTCCTAGTGGCACGTGGATATTTTTTAATTTAATTTTTTTGTATTGAAAAAAGGGAAACAACTTATTTAATATTTAATTTCACTTTTTTTTCTTTATATATTATTAATTATTCATAAATCAGATTCGAATGAAATTATTTCATTCGACCTTCGCTCAGCGAAAGTTTCTCTAATATTGAAATACTTCCAAGTCAGCTGATCCATTCTACTTGTACTATTTATATCAGTTTTAAATTAAATTTCTTTTTCAATATTAAAAAAAAAGAAAATTTAGAAAAAATTTTTTTTAAAAAACTTTCAAGCATTTCAAAGTTTTTAACAGAATTGTTCCACTTTATCAATTATTAAATAATGATCGTTAATCATTAATCGTTGTAAAAATTCGAAAATTATTAATATGTTTGTAAACACTTTCAGTGACGGATTATAAATCAAGAAATTCTTTTCCTGATTCGCCAATAGTAAAATGTTGGAAATATTTTGTTCAGTCAACGTTAAAATGAAACGATTGAGTTCAAATTCCATTTCTTTTTTTAAAATAGAAGAATAATTTGATTATGAAATTGTTTTCTTGTTTAATCTTTATTGATTGAAGTTAATTTTTCTGTGTGTTGATAACGTGACGTCAAAAATTTCCGGATAGGAAGGAAATGAAAATTTGTGATTCACTGCAATTCTTCGAAAATTGATAGTTTTCCGTCTTATTGTTTTTTGATGTCTAGTTAGAAATTTTACTTTTTAGTAAAAGTTTTTTTTTTGTTTCTTTTTTTTTATCAGTTTTCCTTCTTTTTTGTTTAATCAAATTATTTTTTATTGTTCTAGTTAGTTGTATTAATGAATAATTAATTCAAGGTTCGATAGAGGTTTTTCAAGGTTTTTACCTGTTACTTTACATAAAAAACATATATTTCTTTTTACAAAAGTTTAATTTTTAATTGAGTAAAAAATTTTTTTAGTGCAAATATTTATTATTTTTTTAATAAAAAGAAAGAAGATTCATTAAATTTCTCTTACTCTATTGTACACTAGATTTAAATTAAGAATTAATTTTTTTTTACTTTCCATTCTATTGAGTGTCAGCTGTTTGATTTTTCATTATCTGAAATTGTTTTGTGCTCAATATGTCTCAATAATTCACACTTGTGGCTTTTACGGAGAGATTAAAATTTTTTTAATGGAATTTTTAATAATTCTTTTTTCTAAATTTCATTACTGACGTTAAGTGCAGATTTTTTTTTATCGCAACCTAATATCAGACAAATTGAACAAAAAGGTTTTGTATTTTTTTTTATAAGCTTCATATGTCTCTGTGCACATATTATCATTGAATAAGATCAGTAGAGTCATTTGACCCTTACAACACACGTGGAATAGTAATAACGAATAACTTACTTCGCAATCTGAAACTAAAAAAACTTTTTATCTCCTATTAATATTTCTTTTTGAATCATAAAATTTTATAGAAAGCAATATGAAAGTGAATTTCAATTTTTATAACTTTTTATTCGCTAGAAATTAATGACAAGATTTTTTTTATGACTTTTCTAATTTAAATGATTTAAAACAAAAAAATTGTCTGTCTATGAAAATATTTCCAACGGTTTTTTTTTCTAGTGAGTAGAGAATAATTAAATGTTTATTATAAAAAATAAATTAACCAATGACCTAGGCAGTTGTCATCTGAATAAGGATATAGTGAAGACGTTGGCCGAATAAAATATTTAGACCTGACATTGGGCCAGGCACCAAATAATGCATTGGCTTATTGCCCATTTTAAACTTCTTTTATAGCGGAAGCTTAGATGGTTTCTCGCCTCTCTTTAAAGTCGTCGTCAGTGATTTTTTGTGTCTTGTTTCCTCAATTAACTATTGCAATAGAAAAAAATTATCCTCTTTTTCTCCTTGCTTTTATAATTTATAAAAAAAAAAATGTCTCCTTAATCTATTCGACACTTGAAAAGAACAAATACGATTTTTAACAGAAGAAACATCGAAAATGGATTCCTTGGATAATATCGACAGTGACCTTTTGCTTGAAATTTACTTCAAGTTAAGTACCTAAATTATCCTCGTAGTGAAATAAATAGAATAAATTACACGTAGATATAGTTTTGTCATATTTTCTTTTTTTTTTAAATAGTTAATGGATTGTTTTCACAAGCTTAAATATTTTTGCCAATATATTTGTTATAATAAGGAAAAAATTTACATAAATTTATTTTAATCAAATGTCAAGAAGAAATTTCGTCATTCTTTTATTTACACATTATTGAAAAAAACATGTTTTCTACAATATTTCTTGACAAATTTCACTTTACATCCTGGTTGAATTGGAAAAATTTCATTGAATTATTAATGTAATAATTATATATTATATTAAATATATGAATTACATTTAGAAAAATTTTATCATCTTTTTCTTTCAATTGTTGAAATTATTTGATGATTTTTTTTTTTTTATTGTAAATTTATTCCTAATTATTCGCAAATTGCAATTTAATTTCAAGCAATATGTAAAATCCGGTTCAAGGCAGTTTTGAAAAAGGCAACAGATAGCGATGTAAGAGACGATTAATATCACGAGAAGAGCCAATTGGCACTTTGGTCAAAATGATGTGAACGAACGAGTAAAATTGAGTGTGAAAAAATTTTTTTTCCTAATGTCAATACAGTTTCCACTTTTAAAATATTGCATTTTTCTCTTTTGGACAAAAAATCTATTTGTAAATCTATTTGTACAATAATTTTCATTTACAATTTTAAAATCGTTTTTTTTTTCCCTCATCTTTTTTTAATTTGGCTCATTATCAGAATTTGTTTACTCAAAAGGAATATATCATCTTTAAATAATGTAATATCATTATCTTAATTAATATTTCTCTCTCGAAGAAAACTTTTTATCGATTCAATATTGCAATTAAAAGAAAAATTGATGTGAATGTCATGAGAATTTATCATTTTCACGTGTTCTTGACATAAATTTATTTGAATTAACAAAACTTGATAAATATGTCTAATAATGTATCAGTCGTCAAGGTAAAGACAAATGAACATCAAGTTTGTATAAGAATTTTTGTCAAAAGCAATTAAAAAGTATTTAAAAAAAAAAGTAAAAAGCAAATTTTAATAATGTCAAGGAAAATTTTCCTTCAGAAGAAAACAAAATGCCGAATAAAAGTGAAAGGTGTGATGCATTTTTTTTTATGTACATTCAAAAAGAAAATATAATTTGTTCCTTTTCATTAAAAAAAAATCCTCTTTTAATTGCATCTTTTTCTTGGCTATGATTTTAGTATATGGACATTGGAGAGGATATTGGAGTTCCCGATGATTTTACAAGTAGCGAAATGATTTCTGGTATGTGGTGGAGACATTTACTCGCCGGAGGAATCGCTGGTGCTGTTTCACGATCTTGTACAGCACCTTTGGATCGGATAAAAGTTTATCTACAGGTAAATATTTCAAAAAAGCCTTTTCCTTTTTCTCTAAAATTCAATTTTGACAAAAATCTCATTCAAAAATCTATTCTTATGTGAATAAAAAGAGAAAGAAGAAAATATTAAGTAAATAAAATACATAGAAAAAAATAGAGGAGTTTAAAAAAAATTTTTTTTTAGATTTAATAATTTTTTTTCAGGTCCATGGGACACGAAATTGCAATATTTTAAGTTGTGGAAAATATATGTTACGCGAAGGTGGAGTAACTAGCTACTGGAGAGGAAATGGAATTAATGTACTTAAAATAGGTCCTGAATCTGCCCTAAAATTTGCTGCTTACGAGCAAATCAAACGATATATAAAAGGAGTTAATAACAACAACAAAGAACTCAATATTTATGAAAGGTTTGTCGCCGGCTCTGTGGCTGGTGGCTTTAGTCAGTCGCTTATTTATCCCCTAGAAGTGAGTTTATTTCTTTTTTGTCTTAAATTAAAAAAATTTATTTTGTAATATTATTATTAATTATTATTATTTTATCTAAATTAATAAAATGTTTCTAATTGAAGGTAATGAAGACGAGATTGGCGCTGAGAAAAACAGGAGAATTCTCAGGAATTTTAGACGCTGCTAAAAAAATATACAGTAATGGGGGTCTAAAAACTTTTTACAGAGGCTACGTTCCAAATTTAATTGGAATTCTTCCTTACGCAGGAATAGATTTGGCTGTGTATGAGGTGAGAAAATTTAAGAAATTATTAGAGCACGTTAACTCCTAATATTTATAAAATAATTTATAATTTTTTTAAAATATAAAAAAATAAAAATTGTCTTTTTTGTATTTTACAGACACTAAAGAATAATTATATAAGGACGCACAATAAGGATGAATATCCGTCAGTTTGGCTCGTACTTTTGTGTGGTACAATTTCAAGCACAGCCGGGCAAGTTTGCTCGTATCCTTTAGCTCTAGTCAGAACACGATTGCAAGCTCAGGTTGTACCTGAAATTTCTTCCAGTATGATCGGTGTTATGCGTGATATTCTTCATCGAGAAGGATTTCGAGGCTTGTACCGAGGCCTCACACCTAATTTTCTAAAAGTGAGTCAATTTTAAATATTTTTTACTCTTAATTATATATTATTTTTATTTCATTTGTTTCTTTTTTCATTTAATTTAAATTTATCTCATAAAATCGTGAATTTCGATTTTTATCCCGAAAAATTAAAATACTCGCGAATTATTTGATTTAATGAATAATCGATGATATTTAATTTGTACAGGTTGCGCCAGCAGTATCGACAAGTTACGTCGTTTATGAGCATGTAAGGCAGGCCTTAGGAGTTAACATGACGTGATGAACATGCGCACTAGGAACTATTAATTTAATTAAATTATTCCGCAATTTTATAAACTAAGTACTTAGTATAGAAAAATCGCGAGCTTTATTTCTCAGCGGTTTTACGTTTCGAAGCTCGTAATGGACTTACTTTCTTTTTTCATCGTCATTTCTACTCAACTGTAAATTATTATTTATTAATCTCTCTCTTTTTCTCTCTCTCTCTCTATTTCTCTCTCTCTTTTACTCTCGAAAAAAGAGAGAAAGAGGAATCGTTTCAACCTCGTCAAAACAACAAAGTTCTCTTTTCTAATTTCCTAATCATATTCATTTTTGTCGAAAAAAAAGAAATCCATAAAAGGGATAAGTTCCTCGAAATATCAAACAACTAAAGCGTATCATCTATGTATTAACGAAACCAATTAGCCTTTTATGGCGAGGTAGATCTTCTCTTTTATTAGGAAAAAAAAACAACGGCTCAGAATAATTTGCATCAATAATTGACAAAAGCTCGACATCAATGCTTTTTTTCTCAGTCACTTCAACTTTAGGTATTTAATAAAATTATAAAAGTTACGCGAATGATCGAATTTACTCTCTCTTTTACTCGTGAATCCCTGTGGGATCGATGAAGAGAAAAAAAAATTACGTAAAATACGTTCTACTTATTCTGTGATAAGCACGATCAGCGGAATTCGTTCACAATGTCCAAGTGTTCTACTATTTTGACATTGTTGCAATAATAGTAGTTTTTTTTTTTTTTTTGATACGGTTTGCCTAATAATAATAATCTCATAAAAATTTTTGTCCTAATAATAAAAAAAATAACGATTTTTAGGCGAGTCGTTCTTATAATAAAATTTAATCGCGTCTCTTGCGAAGCTCTTCATTCCTTTTTAATTAGCAATGATGAAATACTTCAAAGAATTACGGAACTTGTAAAATGTACACAGAAAACAAAAAAAAATGGAAAATTTAACTCTATAGTTGAATTTATTTTAAAAACAAAACTCTTTTCGTTGTCTAAACAGTTTTATTAAACAATTTTAGTAATTAAAAATTAATTTTATTTTTTTAAGTTTATATTTACTTTTTATATTATTTTTATTTATTAAAGAGTTGTGAGAAAATTAATTTTCGTTTGATTGTGTAACACTCTTTTTTTTGTGTACAATTTATTTGCCGATATGCGTGTCGATTTATGTATACATTATTTACTTGTTAGAAAACTAATTATGCCTCGGTGCTACGAAATTGAAAATCGCGAAATCGAAAGGCATTTAAATCAGAAGAAGAGTTAAAAATGTAAATAACGCGAAACGGATTTAAAAAAAAATTTTGTAGCGCTGAAGACAATTTTTCAATTAGTTTGATAAGTAATTACCCGTATTAAAGAAAAGAAAAAAAAATTTAACACAGATATTCTAAAAAGAAATCGTTAAAAGCGCAAAATCGAAGCGTTTTAGCGTCGTGTACAGATAATTTTTACCGGGACCGAGTAAACATGACTTTATCGAAGGAATAGCCTGACCTTTTTTTTAGTTACTTTTTTTTAATTCTTTTTTTTTTTTTAATTTTTAGCTCAACGATGTCCATGTATATGAACATGAACGCCTTTTTCTATGAATAAATGTAATTTATTGATCACTGTTATTCAATGTTGATATTAATATTTAAATCGTATGACTAAAAAAGCTCAACACACATCCAATATTATCGCTTTTAAATACAAAAGATATAATCTTCAATTTTACCCCAATCTTTATGCGAATCAAAAATTATGCTTATTATCAAGAATTTCACGTCACTTTCAAAATTAACCAAAGACCTCCGCGATTCAACATTTAAATACTACATTATTGCATTCTGTATTGAAATGGTGTCACTGTGATATATAGGCTTAATAATAATAATATTAAAAAATTGATTAACTTTTTAAATTGTTTAAATTTTTCTTTTTATTTTATATGAATTAAAATTTTAACAGAAAAATTTGTTTTCTGTTATTCTTTGGATTTAATTTAAAAAAAAAAATAAAACTTACACTCGAATCTCTTAATTACTAAAAATAATCAAATAAGTAGGAATATTTTCTTTAAATTGGCAAAATTTTGTTAATTTGAAGAATTTTATGATTTCAAACTTTTTCACTGAGTGAAACTATTAAATTTTATAGATACCAAATATAAAAAAAAAGCCAAGTATTATCGTAACGTTTATTCGGGGTGTGTAATTTTTTGTTTGTTTATAATTATAATAATAAAATATAATATAATTTATAGTCATTTAATAAATGAAATAAAATATTAATTTACATACCTATACAAAGAAATATTATTGAACCTTAGTTTTCTTAGTTTTTCGAATTTCTTTTAGTTTTTCCTTTTCCGCTGTTTCGTGAATGCGTCTCTTTTTCCTCAATAGCCAAATTTCCTTGGCTCTGTCTTCTCGACCTTTCATCATACTCTTGTATAATTTGCGATGCTTTTTCTTAATCATTTTTTCACGAAGTCGATACTCTTGTCTTTCCTGGCGATCCTTCTCCCAAGGAACCTCTTTGATCACCTCTCCCATTTTTGTCTTCATTTTCTTTTTAAAAATAGATTCAAAGAAATGTGAATTACTATTATAAATAAATAAAAAAAAAAAAAATACATTGTAATGTATATTTAATTACCTTCAATTTCCGTTCTCGTTCACATACATTCTTTTCCTTTTCAACCTCCGTGTCGGATTTATTTTCCTCATTTTCGATTTCTTCGTTCGTGCTTTCGTTGACTTCAGTTTCTTTCTGCTCGTTACTCGCATCTTCTTCTTTTTCATCTTCTTCATCTGCATCTTCCTCATCCTCATCCTCTTCTTCTTCTTCTTCTTCTTCCTCGTCGTCTTTTTCTTCTTCGACTATATAAAATTATTAGAATTAAACACACAAAATAAAATAATTAGATTTTAGTTCAAATTACAAATGACGGAATTTACGATTGTGAAGTCGATACTCGGGATCCATGAGTACTCGCTCCTCAGGTGGAATGTAAGTTTGATCTCGCCGATTGTCTGAGAAGGGTGAAAGATGAGGCGGAAGTACTGCACCCATTAAATATTTTTCTACAGGAAGTAATTCTCGTGCATTTACAGAGTCAAATATCCATTGAGGTTGAACGTAATATCTAAAGTTGATCAATTATTTTCAATTAAAGTTTAATTTATCTGATTATACAAAATTAATTCATGAAAAACTCCTTTCGAATTTTATTAAAATTATTAGAAAAATCTCAGTAAACAAAAAAATAATAATCAATAAGTGAAATTCAATATTAGATTTAAAATACCTCGACAAATATTCTTTATCAACACTCGGCCTGTCAATAATTTGATGCGTGACAGATTCGTCGCTTTCTTCAAAAGAAGCTCCAACAAAAAGCAGCTTATCCCAGGAAACTTCTCCACCGAAACAGCGAATAATGAAAACTAATGGCTCCCTTGGCACTTCACGATTTATGTAAATCTTTAATCCCTTGAATAAAGTTTTTAACTTCTTCATTTTTTCAGCCTCTTGTCTAGCTTCTTCCTGCGCTGTTGGATCTGCATCCTATTTAAAACTTAAGAATTGTTAATATCTTAAAGATACTTTGCAACTATTAATTAATTTTACCTTCGAGAAACTGTCAATCTCCATTTCTTCCTCTTCTTCTAAAGTTTGTGCGACGGAATTTGCCGGCAGTAGAGAAACATTTAAGGCACTAATTCTTTCTGACACAAATGCCTCTTCATCGACCAGGGCCTTGGAATTGTTTTCTAAAAATTACGTCTCCAATTAAACAAATCTAAATTATAACAAAAAAAAAAAGGTGTAAAACTTTCTCAAATGTAAATAAAAACTTACCAATAGTATTGAATTTTGGTGGATAAAATAAATTCAAAGAATGATAGAGTCTGAAGTTAACGAAGCCAAGCATAACAATGTAAAATTCAACAAAAGTTGACATAACTTTGAAATCGACTTCATTCTTTTTTTGCGGTTCAAAGGAAAAGTGATGGGGCACAATCCAAGTTATTGTTTGTCCCTTGATTTCAGCTTGATAGTAATAACCTTTAATGGACACAAACACTTTTTTGATTGCTTTCGCCGCAATCATGGCGTGCATAAATTCGACGGTTAACCTTCGACAGAGAAGACTCTGATCCCTTGGAACATGTGGCATTGATGGAAATGTACTGAATAGAAAACAGAGTGTAAGACAGTCGTCTAAATCCCGTAGGGCATCGATAAACGTTGGATAACGTTCCTTCACGATATGATCAATTTTCATAGTAGGATGATTTCTCAAGTAACGTTTCATTTCCGCAAAATCTTTCAACGCCTTTGCTCGACCTACTTTTTTGTTGAAAATCTAAAACAATTTTATTTTGATTATAACGGAACGTTTTGTTTGAATATTATTAAAACGGTAATCAATTAAATAGTAACCTTGTAATCACGTAATTTCCAAATAATTGGTTCGTGCATTAAGAATTGAATATCCTTCTTGTGATATAAAACTTTTATTCCCGATTTGCCTTTTTGAGCTCGTTTTCGATTGCGAGGCTCTCTCGGATATATTCCCTTTATTATACATAATTTGCGAAAATCGTTGAGAGAGAGTTGTAATTTTTTGAGTGCAGACTTCCTCGTCAAGAACTGAGCTCCTTCCCCGGATTTATACTGAAAAAAATAATTATATATAATACTCGTTCACTTAAAATTTTTAGAATATTAAATACTAGAAATGTTTATTATTACTTTAAATAACTTTTACAGTAATATATACTTTGATAAGATATGCTAAAAATATAAACAAAATTGAGAGAAACAATCTAACCTCAAAAACTTCAGTTTTGTATTTTATGATGCGGAATTAATTGCAAATGGTTTGAATAACATACCTTTTTCTTTCCTATGACAACCATTGTAATAACAGTTAATATTAATTAAAATAATCACAAATTATTATCGTAATTAAAAGTAAAACATGTTTTAGTGTTTCTTTGAGAAGTAATTGTTTCAACACGTGCTTTCAGTCATGAGTCACGTAAATTTCATCCACTTTCATAACACTCGTGTCCTGAAAGTTGAATATCACCACCAGGAGCGCTAGTTGTACATTGAAAAAGATTAATTTCCACTCATTAAAGTTTATTTAATTGTAATTATTTTTTTTATATAATATTGATCAAGAAACTATTAAACATATTTAATAATATAATTAACTTAAGGAAATGGCGAAATATTTTATTTATTGAAAAACGTTATAATACTCAGCGGGAAATTCGAATATAATAATAATACTTATTGTGAAATTAAAATTATTTCGTTTATTTTATTCAAACAAATTTTTTTAATTACAAAAAAATGAATTATGCTCGAATTACGGATATAAAAATAGAAAAACGATTTACACTTTTAAAAATTATTTATTTTGATTTACTTTATTAATTAAATAATAAATCACATATTATTATTCATAATAAATTTGTCAATTTTTTTTGTGACAATCCTGACAAAACAATATAAATTCAATAATACAACTAAATATACTTTTTTTATAATATGAATTAAACAATAATTTTGGAATTTATACACGTTGATTTAATTAAACGATCGTTTAAGAAAATTGGAAAATGTACTAATTAGTTAATTAATAATTAAATAATAAACTAGTTCTTAATTAATATTAGTTAAATAAATTCAGCGTGATATTTTTTTTCTTGTAATTCCAAAGTAATATAGGAAAAAATTAATTAAAATGTTTATAATTTCTTAATGCAATACAACGACACAATTAAAAACAAACATTTTGCTAGCGATTCTCGCTTTTCATTCGAAATAGATCCTATTAAATATTGGAGAAACATGTTTCTAGAGTGTGTAAAAGAAAAATTTTCCAAATTGCAGCTAAAAAAAACAAGAAGAAATTCATTATTATTAATTATTAAGCTATAAATAACTTTTAATTTCAGATCAGAATGCTACATAAGCAAAAGTAACATAGAAGTTTTGATTTTTCATTAATGATATTTAACATTCGCAGAAATTTTATAAATTTGTTAATAAGGCAGCATTGATAAAAATCCATTCGCTTTTGTTTCAACGATAACAGTCGGTAATTTCTTTTTATTTTTCTTTTGTTTTTTGAAAATTGTCAAGAAAATATATTTAATGAAATTATATTTTTAAGTACGATTTCACAGATCAGATCAGCGTGTTGTTTTTTTTATAAAGCTCAAAAATTGTACTATAAAATAGATGACAATCCTGCTCGGTTATGGGTTATTTTTTTGTTTGTTTTAAATTTTTGAGAAGGATCTGTACAAAATATACAAAAATTATTTGCACGTATTTATAAAATAATTTAAACAGACGATGGAATGTTATCGGAATTTTCTATTCTCTGTAAAGAAACATTGTCCAATAATTTTGCTGCATCTTGGTCTAGAATCCAATAGAGTGAACCGTCAATGGGTTGAACCCTCGTTGCTGGAAGATTTTCCTTATCCTTCAATATACGCTTTAAAAGAGCAAATTATTTATCAATAAATAGTAAAAACATTTCGATAATGGAAATTAATAATCTAAAATATTTTCCATTTTTCTATCTACCTTCACCATATTCTTTTTGCTGTCCCCTGATATAGCGAAAATGCAAACTTTAGCATTATTAATAACTGGGAATGTTAGAGTAATTCTCGATGGAGGAGGTTTTGGAGAATCATTAATGGGACAAATCCAGAGACTTGTTTCTTCTAGTAGACGATGATTGGGAAATAACGAGCAGGTATGACCGTCTGGACCCATTCCCAATAATAAAACATCAAACCTTGGCACACAATCAGGTGGGAAATAAACAGACATTTTTTTAATATAATCCTTCGCAGCTTCCTCAGCTAAAAACAAATGTTCCTCAAAACAGGAAATTAAATGTAAATGTAAATTAATTTAATAACTCACCAGAAAGTTGTGGATCAACTCTTATGAATTGATCCTCGGAAACTGGTATTTTTCCTATAAGGCTTTTTTTATATGATCCATATGTGGATTCAGCATGATCAAATGAGACAATTCTTTCATCACAAAAGAAAAAACGCCATTTACTCCAATCAGTGGAAATTGTCGGTAAGCCATCGACCAAAAAATTCACCATAGATCCACCTAATTGATTTTTTAATTAAAAAACACATATTTTTCTTTTCTTTTATTGAACCTAATTTACTAGAATAAATGAAATGATGATAAATTAAAGTAATTTATCATTTTACTTATAAATACTTTTTAGGTTATCAAACAACTTACCAAAATGTAAAAAACCATAATGATCATTGTTAGTAAAAAGTATTTTTTTAAAAATGTTATTTTATCGTTAATGGCAACTAAAAACTTAAAGAGGAAGTATTGATCATTGCATCAGCTTAAAATTTAATTGATAAGAATGATTGATTCTTTTTAAATATGTAAAAATATTTACAAAAATTTCTTATTTGAATGGAATTGACAAGCACGGAAAAATATAATTAAATATAATCAGGTGTTTAAAAAGATGAGTACTTATCGCTATTTTATTGGAATTAACCTTAACCCAACAATCTTACCAGACAAGCCAATTTTGAAAATATCGTCACTAGCGATTGCTTCATTTGCACTTTTTTCAATAAGAGCCGCTAATTGTTTAACTATACCACTTGTTTCAGGTTCAATTAATGTTTTAAACATTTTTAATTAGAAATTGTTTTCCTTATTTTTACCGGAGAAAAACCAAATGACCATCAAAAATCAAAAGAGTGACGAATGACCTTGACAATATATTATGGAGCGTTTACAAAAAATAATAATATTCCTGCCTTCCTATTCGTTCCGACAATCACCAATCGCAATTCGAAATTTAAAAAAATATTTATATAAACAAAAATATATTTAATTTTTGAAAATTTAAATTATTTAAATACAGATCATTGGGTTAGTTTTAAATATATATTAAACTCCATATGTTTGTTATTATTTTAGAGTAATTGTTTTAATGTTACATGAACATTTTAAAAAACATTTCCAAAGTGAATGACATAGAATTGGACAAAAATTGTCGTCTTTCCTTTGTGTATGGTTGTCATTGTTGTGACCAGTTACCCTTGTGTAAAGTAATTAAATTTATCAACAATAAAGGGTAAAAAAAGACAGTTTTTGTCTTAAATGGACAGTGATATTGCCAAAACTAATAGTTTTTCTATGCAAACAATTCTAATTACTTTTCTATAAGGAATTTTCAATATCAACGACTTAAAATCAAATTTTACATATATGTATTACATTAATTTTCTACTTTTATTTGTGCCGGGGATATAAAAAAAAAATTGAATGGTCAGTGCACTCTTTTCATCGATTTTCTCATCAAATAAATAATATGCATGCGTAATTCGAAAAAATATAATTATATATTTTATATGAGACTTTCTTTTGCATAAAGCAAAATATTTGTCATTCTTTATTAATATTGCAAATTTAATGTAAATAATAGTCAACTAGACAATATAATAAACAGTAAAAGTCGATATTAACAAAATTATTTTCTTTTCAGTGAACACTTAAGTGTTTAAAAAAAAAATATGATTCTCCGTTGTATATTTGTTTTATCTTCAATTTTAATTAACATTATTTTCCTTGTCGATTCTTCATCGGCAAATCAAATTTCCTATGATCATTCTAAAAAATTCGAACCAAATTGGGATAGTTTGGATAAACGACCCTTGCCTGCTTGGTATGACGATGCTAAATTTGGAATTTTCATTCACTGGGGTGTTTTCAGTGTTCCCAGTTTTGGATCTGAGTGGTTTTGGTACAATTGGAAAGGTACTTTTTATATTCTTAAATTTAATATAATTTTCAATGTTTTATAATTATTTTGAATTCAATATTAATGAAGGTGATAAAAAAAAAATGTTTTCAGCTGGAAATCCCATGTACACTGATTTTATGAAGAAGCGTTATCATCCAAATTTTTCTTATCAAGATTTTGCTAAAGACTTTACGGCTGAATTTTTTAACGCCACTCAATGGAGTGAAATTTTTCAAGCATCTGGAGCGAAATACGTAATTTTAACAAGTAAACATCATGAAGGATATACACTATGGCCTTCAAAATATTCTTTCAGTTGGAATGCCAGAGACGTTGGACCACAACGAGATCTAATAAGTAATTAATTCATTTTTTACAAATAGTATTTTCAATTATCAATTTAATTGGGATTTTTAAATATGTAAATTGTATATATTTTAGGTGAATTGTCAAAGGCAATACGTAGTAAGACAAACTTAACATTTGGTCTCTATCATTCTCTCTACGAATGGTTTAATCCACTATATCTCGAGGATAAGAAAAATAAATTCACCACCAACAGTTTTGTCACGCAAAAAATAATTCCTGAATTAAATGAACTCGTGGATTTATATAAACCGGAAGTTATTTGGTCGGATGGTGATTGGGAAGCACCGGATACTTATTGGGAGTCGAAGGAATTTTTAAGTTGGTTGTATAATTATAGTCCTGTTAAGGAAACAGTTGTTGTAAATGACAGATGGGGAAGGGATATTCCCTGTCATCATGGTGATTTTTACACTTGCACCGATCGTTACGATCCTGGTAATTTTCTCAGAATATTCCAAACAAAAGTTGAAAAAAAAGAATTTTTCTCTCGACAAACTTTTTTCAATATTATAACTAATTGCAGGAGTGTTGCAAGCTCACAAATGGGAAAATTGTATGACAATTGATAGAAAATCTTGGGGATATCGAAGAAATGCTGATTTAAAGGATTACATGTCCGTTAAAGAATTAATTCGAGAATTGGTCATTACTGTTAGTTGTAATGGAAATCTATTGATGAATGTTGGTCCAACGAAGGAGGGAATAATTTCTCCCATTTTCGAGGAAAGACTCCGTGAAATGGGTAAATAGAACACCATTATAATAATTGGATTATAATTTTGAATTTTATCAATTCAAAACATTTTTTTTCAGGTCATTGGTTATCGACAAATGGAGAAGCAATTTACAAGACGAAACCTTGGAATGTTCAGAATGATACATTGTCAGGTGATGTTTGGTACACTAAAAGTAAAGATGGCACAAAATTATACGCAATACTACTCTCATGGCCGAAAAATAATAATCTAGGATTATCAGCTATCAATATTCCGGCTTTAACTCCAATAAATCTTCTTGGTTATCCATACGAACTTACGGTAAGATTTTTCCAATAAATTATAAAAAAAAATTTCTTTCATTTTCTTATAACTTAATGTAAATAATAAATATATTTTTCTTTTTAGTGGGAACAGCGCTCAAATTATCTTCTCATTGATTTGCCAGTAGAAGCCCATAAAGGCAATCCTGCTTGGGTTGTAGTGATAAACACATATTTGTAATTATTACAGATTTTACAATTTTACACATTGTTATAAAATTGATTTGCTGTACTTTTTGATAAATGTGCTTACAAATCGTGAATATGCTTTTCATTTTCCTTTTCACATTAAATAAATTTAATAGATGTCTAAGAAAATAAATTTAAATTAATCTATTTTTTAGCAGGTAAAATAAAACTATAATAAGAATAATAGAAATACAATTTTGAAATAAAAAAAAACTAATGGTCGAATGGGATATTTTTTGAATAAACTAATAATTTATAGAACTATTTTTAAAACTTGGAGGGTAAACTTTATTATACCTCGTTTTTATAAATGTATATTAAAATAGTGAAAAATAAAAATATTCATACCATAAACCAGTCTATTATGCTGATCACAATTTCCGAACAATTGTATTAAACAAAGGCTTGATTCGGAAAATCTCTTTTAAAGTTGAGCAACTTCATAAAGATATGCTCCAAGTAGTTTTGTCTGTAAAGAATTAAATAATTATTTTTAATCCAAAAAACTAAATTTACAAATTGTCTGAAAATAAATTACTTACTCCTTCGATATAATTGCGAACGTCGACTTTTTCGTTTTGTGAATGCGCTCCGTCATCACCTGCCCCAACTGGCAACAATAAAACACTTTTGCCCGTAACTTCTTGAAAAGTTAATGTGACAGGTATAGAGCCTCCTTCTCGCGACAAATCTGGATCCACTTTATAAACATGCTTTGTGGCAATTCGTGCTGCCAAATAATTAGGATGATCCGGATTCTCAGTCCATGCTTTTCCTCCATGATTCATCGATATATTCATACTATTTGGACTCTGTCTTGCTGTCCATTGTTTTTTCAAATAACTCGTCACCTTTTGCTCCACCTCGTCAGGCGTCATATTTGGTACAATTCTTAGTGAAAATTTACCAACAACTTTTCCTGGAATAACCGTTTTTGAACCTGGTTCACTGAAAGCACCCTCAATACCATGAAGTGAAAGACTCGGTTGTCGCCATCTGTGCATCAATAATTGTTTCTGCCAAAAGAAAAATTTTCAAAAATTCCTGGAGAAATATCCTTAGTATTTATTTTATAGTATTAAGTGCAAAAATACCTTATCCTCGTGAGCTAGTTTCGTGCAACCGATATTACCGCGAAATTCCTCAATATCGAATTCAATATTATCGTAAGATTTGATTTCTGCTTCTTGTAATTTAGCGACATTATCATACATTCCGTCGATTAAAATTTTCCCTTTCACGTCAACAAGAGAATTCATGAGATAAACAACATCGGCCATTGCTTCATGAACTGAACCACCAAACGAGCCGCTATGTAGATCCTTATCGGCGCATTTAATTTCCAGGAAAAAATAACAAACCCCACGGAGACCGTACGTTATGCAAGGTTTCGTTGTTCCCAGCCAATAATTGTCAGAAATACAAACATAATCAACATCATTGAGGAAGGATTCTTTTCGAGCATATAAAAGTTCATCTAAACCTTCGCTTCCACTTTCTTCCATTCCCTCGAAGACGAACTGTAATGAAAAAAATTTGAATTAATATTGCGTGATATATAAGAAACTTTAAATACAAAACAATTGTTTTACCTTAACATTAACTGGAATATCGATGCCTAAAGCTTTATAGCCTTCTAAGGCATGAATCCAGCAAAGAACTGGACCCTTATCGTCTGTACTTCCTCTTCCGTAAAGCTTTCCATTTTTTTCAACCAAAGTGAATGGTTCAGTATCCCATCCATCTTCCTTTAAGGCAGGTTGAACATCAAGATGTCCATAAATGAGAACTGTCTTTTTCTTCGAATCTGTTCCTAGTTGACCCAGCAGAACCGGTGGCAATGGAAGAACCTGTCCTCCAGGTAATGTTTGTGAACCAACATCTGCCAATTCAGTCGATGCACCTAAAGATTTCATTCTCTCTTCCGCCCATTTCATCATTCTCACAACCTCATCTCTTTTGTCTGGCCAACCTGAGACCGATTTTATAGCTACAACTTCTCCAAGAGTTTTTATATATTCCGACTTGTGTTCATCTATGTACCTAAAAAAACATATCTTTTCTTAATATTACAATACTTTGTTTCACGAGTTTTTTTAAATTCATCTTTCAATTTGAAAATAAACACTTGAGAGGAATTAAATGATAAAAAAATTACTCTATTGATGGAACCAGATTAGTTGAAAGTCCAAAGTATTATATCTAAATTATATCTATACGTGACAATATATTTTATTTCATTTAATAATAATTTTCAGTTTTTTTATTATAATTTATTTAAACATTTATGTTACTGCACAATCTTGTTTAATAAAATTATTTCATAAATTAGACACTAAAAAATAAAATTCATAAGTTTAGAATCATTTCATGGTGTTTTAAAGGTACTTAATAAATTAAAAAACAAATTGAATTATTATTGGAAAAAACTAGAAGTTTAAATTTTTACCTGAACAGATTTTCCAGAGTGGACGGTAAAGCCATGATCGATAAAATTTATAATTAAACTCGAAAAATTAATTTCGAAGAATATATTAAAATTATAAAAAACAAAATAGCACAGTATAGGGCGTCAATGAATTGTAACAATGGTAACAATGGAATGTATATATAGCACTGGTTGCAGTTCTAATCACGGTTTGATAACAAGTTCTTCTTAAGGCGCATCTTCAT
The DNA here is from genome assembly GCA_001855655.1 of Leptopilina clavipes. Lineage (NCBI taxonomy): Eukaryota > Metazoa > Arthropoda > Insecta > Hymenoptera > Figitidae > Leptopilina > Leptopilina clavipes. Next base: position 108,203 of record JUFY01022343.1, read on the forward strand.
TTATTTCTTGGTTTAGTGAATGAAGCTTTAAAAACTGTTTTCCCGCAGTTTTTTTCTAACCTATATTTAAAGAGCCGGGTGTCAACACACTCTATAAATTTATTTATTTTTTAAATGGTTTTTTAATAAACAATAAATTCTAAAACTATTATTGAAATGGCTCCAATTAGGAAAAGTATTAGAAATTCTAAAAGAGGAGGCAAAAGATCTCAAAATTATGCGAAAAAACAAAACAGGATAAATGATTCTGAAGAAGAGGAAGAAGTATCCGAAGATGAAGAAGAAAAAGATTCTAAACTTACTGGTAAATACTAAATAATTTTTTATTTAGTCTTTTTAATATATATCCTATAATTTATTTATACGTAATATAAATTTGCAAAGGAGAAAATTTTCACTACCATTGTTATTTTAGGTTATCCATTGTTGTGAAAATTTTTCATCTTTTGTTAAATTCAATTATTAAACATTTTGTTATTATTATTGTATTTCTTTTTCAAGCAATATTTTTTTCTTACAGATGCTTACATAATAAAAGCTATGGACAATCCATTAAAATTTAAATTATGCATGAAACAAGACCATGACAGACTTCAAAAATCAGTGCAAAAAATGTTTGATTCTGATGATTCGGAAAATGAAAATATAATTGATGCAATTGATGTTAAATCCAAAAGTCCAAGGAATGATCCCGGACGTTTGTCTCAATCAATGAAAAATTTGGATATAAGTAATAGAGAAACAATGGTAACCAGAAAATCTCAAAAAGAATTAAGAATAACTCCTGCAAGATTAGCTCGTACTTCTACAGTAACAAAAAATAAGAATGAATTTGAGACTCCTGGTCGTAATGGTTCTGCTCGTAAGAAGATTAATACTGAAGAATGTCTAACGCCAAGTGGAAGAAATCTCAGGGATCGTAAAAAAATAAATTATTGTGATAATGAAGAGGAATCAACTTCTAGAAGCAGATCATTGAGTAAAAAACGAAACGGAACATGTGAGTCGAACGAAAATCAATTATGTGAAACACCAACGAAACGAGCGATGACACGACGAATGTCCACGAGAGAGCCCTTAAATTCAGTTAATGAAAATCAGAGTTGCATGTCTGAAGATGAAGAATCTCCGAAGAACTCACGAAAAACGGGCACTAGAGGAAAGAAGAATCCAGCCAATGATGAAACTTACGAGGGAACTCCACAAAAACGTAAAAGTGAGTCAGTTTCAACCTGGAAAAAAACACCAAGTAGAAGTCAAACTTCCACTCCTGCAAGGAAAAAATTATTGGCTACTGAAAAAGTTATTACCGGAACTCCAAAAAGTCGTGTATTAACACCAAAATTATTGCCTGCTGAGAAAGTTATTACCGGAACTCCAAAAAGTCGTGTATCAACACCAAAATTAAGAAGTACTTTAACGCCTAGTGTTCACGCGAGAAATGCCACTGTTCCCAAACCGACAACAAATCTTCAGGAATTTCGAACACGTTTACATGTCAGTTTTGTGCCAAAATCGTTGCCATGCCGGGAAGCTGAATTTAACGATATTTTCACGTTCCTCAAAGGAAAACTCACCGAAGAGATTGGAGGGTAAAATTGAATTTGCTATTATTTAATAAAGTACATAATTATCATTTTACTAATGAATTATTTTCTTTAGATGCATTTACATCAGTGGAGTACCGGGTACGGGAAAAACTGCAACCGTCAATGAAGTGATATCATGTTTGAAAAAATTGGAATCAAAGGGCGAATTATCGACATTTGAATTTGTTGATATCAATGGAATGAAATTGACCGAACCACGTCAAGCTTATGTGCAAATTAAGAAGAAATTAACTGGAAGCATAAGTTCGTGGGAAGAATCTCATCGTTATCTTCATCATAGATTCACGACACCTGCACCTCGTAGAAATATGACTTTGTTGCTTATTGATGAGGTTATTTTATTTTTCGTATCATTTTTTAATTTTAATTATTTTAATTCATTATTATAATTTTGTTCGTTATGCAATTTTTTTATTTAAAGGGTGATTATTTTTTTAAATTTTAAGTTACACATTAAAGTCATATTGATTTTTTTTTTCCTTTATAAATTCTCGAAATTCAGATGGATCTTTTGTGCACAAAACGTCAGGATGTGGTCTATAATCTTTTGGATTGGCCAACACACAAGGCTTCGCATTTGGTTGTGATAACAATTGCCAATACAATGGATTTGCCTGAGAGAGTTTTAATGAGTCGTGTCACCTCTCGTTTAGGACTAACGAGATTAACATTTAGTCCCTACAATCACGTGCAGTTAATGGAAATAGTCAAAACTAGACTAAAGGATATGGAGGGCTTTAAGCCAGAAGCTATTCAACTTGTTGCCAGGTATTTAAATTTTATATTAGTTTAATTAATTTAAAAATTCTTCTAAAAAATTACAAATTGATCACTTTCCTTTTTTTTTTCTAAATAGAAAAGTAGCTTCCGTTTCTGGTGATGCACGACGAGCATTGGATATTTGTCGTCGAGCAACAGAAATCACCGAAAATAACAATCGACAATTTGTCACAATTTTGGATGTAACTTCCGCTTTGGATGAAATGATAGCAAATCCGCGAGTGCAAGCCATTAAATGTTGTTCAATAATGGAAAAAATATTTTTGGAAGCTGTTTGCCAGGAGGTGACACGAACAGGAATCGAACAAGTCACTTTAAAAAATGTTTATATACAATTTGACGCTATATGCATTCTTGAAGGTTAACAAATATTTTTAACTTTTTAATTTGTAATTTTAATTTCTCATTTTTATTAAGATTAATTTATTTCTCTGAATTTTCATTTAAACATTTAGAATCAATTAATATATTAATTAATTAATTATTTGTAGGTGAAGAAGTCCCCAACATAACACAAACGCTGGAGATTTGTCGAAAATTGGCATCATGGAGATTAATTTTATGGGAATCTGGCGCAGATTTGTATCAAAGTATTTTGCTGAACGTCACAGCTGATGACATTTACTTTTCAAGAAAGAAAGTTTCGTAAAATATTCTAAAAAGGTAAGATTTTATTTTTATAATTCTGAAAATTGAAAAATAATAAATTCTCTTAATATCGTAGATTTATATAAAAAAAATCTTTTTTGCAACTATCTAACGTACATACAAATATAGTCTTTAGAAAATGGAATTTCTTGCGATTTATCTAATCGCCATCCGTATTCGGTAAACTTTTTATCGAACGGTAAAGGCATTGTGTAACGATTTTGACCCTCATCAGGTCCAATAACAAAAATAACATTTCCTTTATATTCACGTAAATAATTTAAAAACACTGGCTCATTATTAAAATAACAAAACATTAACGCATAATTTTCCTCAACTCGAACAATACTTTTCGTTTCGCTCACGAATATCATATTTTTTAGAAACATTGGAGGTGAATACTTGCAGCACCACCATGATTTATCAATTTCCACGCCAAGAACGTCGCAATCTAGAATTATGTTTAAATGATAATTTTTTATGCATGTGACTTTTTTCCAATAATTTTATTTTTTAACACAAAAAAAAGGAGAATTTTGTTGAAGTCTTACCAGAATTTTGTTGAATTAACCATTCGAGTAAACCAGAACCGCAACCAACACTGACAATTCCTTTTAAATTTGCTTCTTTTATAATATTTTTAATCCATGACAAGTTCTTAAAATTCGGTGAAACCCAAAGAAATTGACGACTATCTTCAATGTCACAGTTATTTAACAGTTCAATAATATCTCGCCATTTATTTTCATTGTACAACTTTAAAACTTTTTCCATAATTGGATTTTCCATTCTTTTTATAGAAAAATTTTGAAACAAAATATATAAAAAAATTAATAAAATCTTTTAAAAGAATTAATGAAAATAATAATAAAAAAAAAAAAAAATTAATAAAAACAAGTTGACTGAAAGTTGGCAGGTCACTGAACGTTCAGAACTTACGGAAACTGTACTTAACATTGAATTTGGACCAGCCAAATTTATAAATAAGTCAATGTCGAGTGAGAAAATTTACGTCATGCCGACACAGTGCCTTCGAAATATTGTATAAGAATTTCTTTTTGTCCGCACGTGTGTAAATAAAAACAAAATTTATGAAAATGAATATTTGTAAATTTTTACTTATTAAAATACTCCTATTCACGTAATATTTACATTATCTATTCAACCAAATAGTAAAAAAATCAAATTAAATTTTACGTCACGAAGTTTATTTTTTTAATAACTATTGTTAAACAATCGAAATAAAAAATTTTTTATATACATACAATTTTGTAGGAGAATAATTTACACTAGAAGTGGGGTGACTTTCTCAGTATTCTTTTTCATTTGATCAATCAATTTAAAAACTGGATCGGCACCCATTTTTTCGAATTCTTCATCGGACGTGCACTTGTCTAATGAATTTCTTATTCTGAATTTGAGTAATTCTTTCTCGTTATAAGGCATTTTCAGCAAACATACCTTATAAATATCTAAGAATGTCACAATATTTTCGGGTCGTATTTCCTCTGGAAATTCGTCAAGGTGATTTTTTAAATTCTCCACTTTTGGAAGAATTGATTTTAGAATATCTTCAGCGCCTGGAGTGTCCATTTTATTAATAAGAAGCATTGCTGGCATATCGACTAAATCAGGTTTATAGAGTTCAATTTCCTTATTGAGGAGTACAATCGTTTCGAGACAATTTCTATAAACATGTTTTGGGGACAATTGAAAACCTTGAATATCAACGACAAATAATAGCATTTTCGATCTTTCGATGTGCTTCAAAAATTTGTATCCCATGCCAATGTTTTGATGTGCTCCTTCTATTAATCCTGGTAAATCACCCACTGATATTCTTCTCAAATCTTTGAACTCAATTATTCCAATATTTGGTTTCACGGTTGTAACTGAAAAAGAAATAGAATATATTGTTTTTTTTTCATTCTATATTACGTTAAAGTAATATTTAATATAATAATTAATCGAATTTTTAACTTTATTATCGTACATGGATATTCGGCAACTTTTGGTGAAGCTCGAGAAATTGCTTTTAAGAGAGAACTTTTTCCTGCATTCGGAAATCCAACGACAGCAATGTCTGATATTAATTTTAAATCTAAATTTATTGTACGAGCCTGGCCCTTTTTTCCACAAAAATTTGTTTCTTTGCAACCGCCAAGACCACCTTCTGCTATCTTCAATTGTGACATTGGTTCATTCACTTCTCCTGAAGTCATAAGAGATTACAAATGGGAAATTCATTAAGAATAGAGAAAAATATTTCTTTTTTTATGAAATATGGAATAAAGGGAGAAATATACCGATCTTGATGCCATTTTCATCATAGGCAACAACTCCAGTTGGAACCTTAATAATTAGATCCTCTCCCGTTTGTCCAATTAAGCCCCGTGCACTACTGTTTGTTCCTGGTTTAGCATCTAACTTTCTTTCTCGTATGAGTCTTTGGGTGGCTTGTAATGTATAATATTTGGATGCTTGTATATAAACATGACCACCTCGACCACCTTTTCCACCGTATTTTGGAAGTCCTGAACCCCCATGGCCAGCTTTCACAGTTATTCGAAGATGATCCAAGAAACCTCTACGCAGAAAATTTCTAATAGGCTAAAATAAAAAATCGCTTATTTAGAATTTATGTCAATTAAAAAAAGTGTACTCTTTTAAATAGATAAAAATTAATTATTATCATTAAACATAATAAAATTTGATTTGTCCAGAAAAAATTAAATTTTTTTCTGTTAGAAAAAAAAAGGTAAAATTTGTCATACCTTCTCTAATTTTTCTAATTTTTTCACACTGAACAGTATTCCACTTGTAAAAACCATATTGTCTTGTATTTTATTCTATTATAGAGGAATTATTTACCATTTTTTAAATAATGGACAAATTTTTATTTACATTTATAGGTTATATTCAGTATCTTATTGTTTTTGTGTATTATTTTACATGTCTACACTTATTTACAAGTAAATATTCATTAAACACAGTAAACTCTTGTTTAAATTTAATAATTTCACTTTCTATGGTCTTGATTTTCGTTAATAATTAAGAAAACAGCTAATACAACGTGTATACGTATTACGGAGAGATTTTTGAATCCGGTGGTGCGGGCGGCACAATCATCTGTGTCGTAAAAAGAAGTCTGACTTGCATTTTATTTTAGACAACATTTATTTCACTTACATTGACAATATTATTCAATTTTTTAAATTATAATAAGTGTCTTTAATTGGAAAAAGTAAATAAAGTGAAAAAATGCCACAATATTCGAGTAAGTAGAAAATAAAAAACATTTTCATGCGTTTCTAACCTATATTCAGCCGTTTAACCTTATTTATCTCTCTGTTAATATGAAATAAAGAGTATTGTAATTTAATTTACAGTTAAAGTAAAATGGGGGAAGGAGCTTTTTCCCAATGTAGAAGTTAATACTGACGAGGAACCGATGCTTTTTAAAGCACAACTCTTTGCTTTAACGGGTGTTCAACCGGAGAGACAAAAAGTTATGCTTAAAGGAATGACGCTCAAGGATGAGGATTGGGGAATAATGAAGCTGAAGGATGTAAGATTTTAATCCCCTTTTTGAGGAATTTAAAATGATTTAATCGGGTATTTTTTAATTGTATTAAATTTGTCATTAGGGCGTTACTGTTTTGATGATGGGTTCGAAAGAGGAAGATGTTCCAATGGAACCTACGGAGAAACCACTATTTCTCGAGGATATGAATGAATCGGAATTGGCAACCGCTTTAGATTTACCAGCAGGTTTGACTAATCTTGGTAATACGTGTTATTTAAATGCGACAGTTCAGTGCTTAAAGACTGTACCTGAATTGCGTGAAGCTTTAAAAGAGTTTCCTGGTGGACTTGCACCCAGCAGTAACACGTTTATTGTACCTGCTCAGAGTATTACAGCGGCTCTTCGTGATTTATACGAGGGTATGGATAAAGGCACTTCACTGCCACCAGTTGTTTTAGTTCAAATGGTACATTTAGCGTTTCCACGTTTTGCCGAGAAATCAGAACACGGTGGTTTTCAACAGCAAGACGCCAATGAATGTTGGACCGAAATTATTAGAATGTTGAAGGAAAAATTACCACCCAAGGTATGTTTTTACAATACCTTCAAAAATTAACTCAAGATTTTTAAATCTATAGCTTATTTCTCGCGCAGGAATATTCAAATGCAGTGGGTGACAGTGAGCAGAGAAGCAAACATTCTTCATTGATTGAACAGTATTTTGGCGGAACATTTGACACGGAACTAAAATGCGTTGAATCGGAAGAAGAAACGCCATCGAAGGGAAAAGAGGATTTTTTACAACTCAGCTGTTTTATTTCAACGGATGTCAAGTACATGCATTCTGGACTCAGGAATAAAATGCAGGAACAAATTACCAAACATTCGTCAACGTTAGGACGAGATGCAATTTACACTAAAACGGTAAATTATTAAATTAATATTTCTTTAAATTCTTAAAATTTAAATTCTTAAATTAAAGGAAATAAAAATTTTAATGGAATTTATTTCAGTCTAAGATTAGCAGGTTACCGGCGTATTTGACGATACAATTTGTTCGTTTCTACTATAAAGAGAAGGAGGCGATAAACGCCAAAATACTCAAAGATGTTAAATTTCCCCTCGAGTTTGACGCTTTTGAATTATGTTCACCTGAACTACAACAAAAACTCATTCCTGTTAGAGAAAAATTCAAGGAACTTGAGGACAAACAATTGGAGGAAGCACGCAATATGGTGGACAAACGAGACAAGGGCGATGATAAAGAGAAGAAAACAAAACAGGAACCCTTCAGTTTCGAAAATGGTTATTATTTCTAAACATTTAATTAAATCACATTATATATTTTGTGTACACAATTTCTTCAATTTATTTTTTAGATCTTGGTTCAAACAACAGTGGTTATTACACTCTACAAGGAGTTTTGACGCATCAAGGACGTTCGAGTAGCAGTGGACATTACGTGGCTTGGGTCCGTCAAAAAGGTGACACTTGGATAAAATGTGATGACGATAACGTCAGTATAATAACGAGTGAAGATATTTTAAAATTAAGCGGCGGTGGCGATTGGCATTGCGCCTATGTCTTAATCTATGGACCTCGTATCCTCGAAATTCCAATTGCCGACGAAAATGCCACTGAATAACCATTTTATTTTTCCATTTTTTTTTTACTCGTCCTGGAGTTACAATTTATAACAATTTTTATAATTGATAGGTTAGTTAAATTAATTAGAGATTTGAAAAGCAGTGGAAAAAAAATTGAGAGACTGATTCAAAAAAAAAATAATAATTATGGATATGAGACGAGAAATATTTTATATTTCGTCATCATTAACTTTGATAATATGAAAACAAAAAATAGTTACATTTTTCAGTGGCGAGCTTTTGAAATCTTTTTAAAATGAAAAATGTTAACTGTTATTCCAATTATTCGTAAACTTAATAATGAAAAATAATCTAATTATTCTGTGAATAATAGAAAGTTGTTTATAAAGTCTGAATTTTTGGAATTCTATAACATCTTTTTTTTATTTTTAATATTTTGAGTGCGATATTTTGCACAGGCGACTGTTTGAATGCTTTAATGTTAATTATAAATAATAATTGATAAGCGGACTTTATAACATGACGCGAATCATGAAACAATGACACTATTTGCTAAATAATTAACATGTTTGATAAAGTTGATATAACAAGCCATACTTTGACTTTTTCTTAAACATTTCCAATTTTCGTTTAGATTTTTAATATTTATTAGTTTTTAAATAATTTATAAATTCCATCAGAATTTGAAAAAGTTTAAGTCCTATTTACAAAATAAAAGCTGTGAATCAGGCTTGATGTTATTTTGTTTTTTTTAAATTCACTTTCACTAATATTATTTAAAGATCTACAGCCATTTGTACATTTTTAAAATGTATTTAATTTTTATCAATTTTTTTCTTAAATGAAACAAATAAAAAATTATTACTTTTGATGATTTGAATTTTTATGGTTGTTTAAAAATGGCAGCGATTCCACACCTTTTTCCCGAGGCGAAACCGAACATACCCGAAGACATTCCGTTTGACTGTTGGTACCACCATCACGATGGGTGTTTTCGCTTTGTACATCTTGTGAAATAATTGCGAAAAAACGCCTCGAAAACAATGTCTTGAACCCGTATAAAAAAGTTCTAATGGTGCTTGTGATTTTACCGTGAAATTCACTTCTGATCCACTGTATTTAGTTCCCATTTTTTTGTGTGCATGTGTCGTTTGACGGATCGGTGTGTTGATTTCTGAAGGTACAATGGCGATTTCTTGCCTTCAACTAATTCCTGAAAATTCATCAACACTCATTTAAATGATTTCTCTGCAATTTAAACAATGTGTGTGTTCAAATTGAAATTTTTTTAAAATTGCAACTATTCATCATTTTGGAGGTTAACGTGGTGCTAATACGATAAAAAATCCAACAATCAGGAAGTAATTGTTAGAGAATTGTCTCCGGTACTTTGTGTATGTAAGTTCCACTGCATTCTAGACATTAAGTAATTTATTATCGATTTTCATAATTGTTGTTGAAACAATTATACAAATTTGCCTGAATAGAGTGCAGTTGTCTTTTTTTTCAAAAGTTTCGTCTAATCATTGAAGGATACAATTTAATCTGCAGTCTGCTGCTTTCGCCAATTCGAAAGCGGATTTTGAATGTAGAATGATCACGCACGCGTATGTTCGATGACGTGAGAATTCGATCGTTTGAAGACAAGAGATTGTCGACGGTCAGTGCTCTCGAAACTAAAAAACAAATTTATATATAAATTTAATTTTCAAGACTGACTCTTAATTACAATTAATAATTTGTATCAAAACAAGTGTATTCAACAAATCAAGAGAAAAACAATATATATTACTCAACGAGCTTTATCTATGACAAAGATTATCAATAATTGTATACATTTTTAATTATTTTACAAAGGAAGGACAATTTTTTTTATAAAATTCTTGACATGCGAACTTTAAGGTTCGTTTAAAGACTTGTAAAATTTCTTCCAAAAAAAAGAAGAAAAGTCTTTGGGAAAATTGACATTTTTATTATAAGAAAAATACAGAGAAAAATAAGCAAAAATGGGCAATTGCTTCAGTAATCAGACAGATGCGGAAAAGGAGAAGCCTGATAGGATAGGAAATCCTAGTATAGAAATGGCAGTGGCTTCTCAGGCGAGCCCTGGGGGTGGTGTTCCTACACCTCCACCGGATCCAATTAGGCCAATGCCACAAATACCACATAATACAGATGTTCCAACGGCAAAAATATTTGTCGCTCTTTACGATTATGATGCACGCACTGATGAAGATCTCAGTTTTCGAAAGGGTGAACATTTGGAGATTTTAAATGACACACAGGGAGATTGGTGGCTTGCCAGGAGCAAGAGATCACGACAAGAGGGATACATTCCCAGTAATTATGTTGCCAAGCTCAAATCCATCGAAGCCGAGCCGTAAGTTCATTTTTAATTATTTCATCAATATTTTTTTTCGCAATTTTCGATTCTATAGGTAGAAAAAAATTCGCTTCTTAACCAATTATTGATTTTAATATTTCTTGATCAATGGACAGAATTTAATATCGAATGTAGAAAAACTGTTATTAAAAGAAGACAATTTTTTTATTCTGCTAACAAATGAAATTGAAAATTTGTAAACGAGTAAAGATACGTCAATCACTCATGAAAAGTTACATGATGTGTGTTTAAAGAATTTGTAATAAATATTAGTAATAAATAGCAATATATAAATGTAGAAATACAAAAGATTTTGCAATATAAATTATAGTATATTTATAAATATATGAAATTCTAGTTTTCTGTTCTTCTCGAGTTCCTCTACACTTTGAATTAAGAAATAAAACATTAAAAACTGAAAGCACAAGGCCGTCGACTCTAACCGACCTTATAAAACTTGTAGGTTCTCATTAAACGCAAATCACATTCAAGATTTACAGTTTACCGTTCCTTCTATAACTTGCGACTAATTTGCAATTTAAAAAAGTATCGTTCATTAATGACGATATTATTGACCTGTCGGAAAAGTAAACAATTTTTCATTTCGAATATATTTTCAATGTTGGAAAAATCTAATTCAGTCACATATAATAAAATAGTGGAGAAAAATATAAAAATAGTCGAGTAATCGGTAATAATTAATGTAAAATGAATAATTTTACTATAAAGGTATATTTTTATTTGAAATTAATTTTATAGATACTCTTTTTTTCATTTCTTCTAATTAAATACTTAAATCTGAAATAATAGAAAGTAAAATAACAAAATTTGTTATTATTTTTTAGATGGTACTTCAGAAAAATTAAGAGAATCGAAGCTGAGAAAAAACTTCTTTTGCCTGAGAATGCTCATGGAGCTTTTCTAATTCGAGATTCTGAAAGTCGACACAATGACTATTCACTTTCAGGTAAATTTAAATTGATTTATGATTGTTTATTAATCATTTACGCTAAATTCTCCGTAGGAGAATAATTTCTCCATAGGATTATTTGAAATAAGTTGACATAAGATTAGAATTTATATTTTACCTTATTTTCCATTTTAGAAATTAAATCGTTTTTTATTTTGTATATTAACGTTGAACTTATTCTTTTTTCAAAAAAAAAAAAAAAAAAATGAAAATTCAAGTGCGAGACGGAGATACTGTGAAGCATTATCGTATAAGGCAACTGGACGAGGGTGGTTTCTTCATTGCAAGGCGAACAACATTCAGGAATCTTCAGGATCTTGTCGAACATTACAGTAAAGATGCTGATGGACTTTGTGTTAATTTATGCAAACCATGTGTACAGGTAAGCGAGTTAATTTTTAGAAGTCATTCTTTATATTATTACAATGTTGTCTGAGTGGAGTTTAGACAGCTCGTTGCATGTTGAAAAGATTATTACGAATATTGAATAACAGAGAGCAACCTGACTTGCTGCTTTTAGATTCAACTTTTTTTTTACAAGGGATTTCTTTAATTTACTCTAATATTTTATTTTTTTATTGCATTAATATTTTTGGGGAAATCTCTTGACATATATGTAGTAAAAATATGACAAATTGCATGATTGATACATACAATAATTGTCGCAAATTGATTTTTATTATTATTATTTTTTAACAAAAAAATTAAACATTTTTTTAATTACAACACTTTAAAAAATTTTTTTAATTACTATGGCACTGTTTAAACTCCAAGTTAGACTTTGCTATAAATATAATTTCTAGTTGCAGATTCTTTAAGATATATTTTTTAATAATTATTATTATTATTGATTATCGGTCGATAATCAAATATCTTTTAATGATTTTATGCTGATAACATTTTACGTGACTTAATATAGATTTTTTGGGATTTTTAGAACTCCGGAAAATAAAAATATTTTATGAATTATAAATTATTGATTATTTTAATTATGAGATTTGAGCTTTAAAAATTATGACGATTGCGGACAAACGTGTCTTTTGATTGGTTTATTAAGAATTAATAATTATTTGCAAAGTTTGTTATTTGAAATAGATTTTGTTATTTCTCTGTTTTTGCTTACCCCAACTCCCGCTGGATTTTCTTGGTAAATTGAATGTCCCAATCATAATAATCATATTAAAATAACTTAACGTCACTTATAACCATACGCGACTTGTCATCTTTTCAAATCTTCATATAAAGTACAAGCTTGTTTTATATATGGGATTTTATTTCATAGACATTAGTTTCACATTTAGAATATAATATATAATATACACATTTCATAATAATTTGTTGCAATTCACTTCGTTTTTTTTTTAATCACAAAAAATGCTTTTTTCTAGATGTGCAAAAATAGTCCTAAGGAATTTTAAATTTTTGTAAAAAATTGATTAATACAAAAAACAAATACGTAAGATAACTAATCGAAAATTTTATTTGTCGATTAAATAATCACCAAATTAATGAAATTTTCAATTTAATTTGGCGATTATTTAATCGACAAATAAAATTATTAAATTAAATTATTCTGTAAATTTGGAAATAATTCTAAAAATTAATTATACTTAATTTTACTTAGTTCTTGGTGCGAATAGGCAAATTTTTTATTTAGACACTTTTGTTGCAGTCTTGCTTAACAAAACGCTATTTCACTTATTGTTTAGTTATGTGCAAAGGAGAGTTTCCTGTTGTAATTAACAGACGAAGTTTTAGTTGTAATTAGTTTTTTTTTTAATCATTAAATTCATGAAACTTTGGAAATTTCTCTATACGTCAGGAAACTTTTCTGTGAAGCATGACAAATGAAGCAAACTTAAAATAAATTTAATGGACAAATATTGCATACAAAAAATAATGTTTAATTATATATACATATTGAATATGTAAATAATTTGTATTCTTTTAAATTTTTAAATTTAAATTTTTGTTTCTTAATTTTTTTTAATTGTTTAATATTTAATATTGTTTTAGTATAAAATATGTAGTCTTTCTTTTTTTTACACGCCTAAAAAATTTCTTTTATTTTTGCCGAGAGAACAAATTGATTTAACGCTTTTTAATATATATATATTTAATATTTTAGAGAGAAATTATTTATAACTGTCATTTTTTTTCTCCTTATTTACTTGTATTTAAGCCATAAGGAAGATTTTTAGTATTTGACGTTTGAGAACTTTCATTTCATTTTCATAATCATGATACTTTCACAGGCTAAATATTATTCATTTGCTTTAAAACTTTCGACCGATGTATGCGAGTAATTATTTTTATAAATGGCTCTCGCTAAAAAAGACTAATTGACATCTAAATATTTACATTTCTCTCGATTTTATGAAGCAAAATATATTTTTTCACTCTAATAAATTTTTTCTTTTATATTGAATACAGAATTAATTTAATTTATTTATTAGCAATTTTTTTCGTATCGGTTAAATATTAATTATTGAAAGTAAATTTCAAGAAAATTAGGTGAATACTGCTGGAAAAATAATTTCTCGTATGTCTGATAATAAAATTAATTCATATTCATTGAAATATTATTGAAAATTGTTTTTGAATTGATTTTTTTCGTACATTGAATGAAAATTTTGTTTTACAGGTTGAGAAACCCGTAACCGAGGGACTTAGTCATCGAACTAGGGATCAATGGGAAATTGACAAGACAACCTTGAAATTTGTTCGCAAATTGGGTCAAGGTCAATTTGGAGAAGTCTGGGAGGGTCTTTGGAATAATACAACTTCTGTCGCAATCAAGACACTCAAACCAGGAACAATGGATCCAAAAGATTTCTTGGCCGAGGCACAAATAATGAAAAAACTCAGGCACGACAAACTCATTCAACTTTATGCCGTTTGCACGATGGAAGAACCAATTTACATAATCACGGAACTTATGAGGAATGGAAGTCTTCTTGAATATTTACAAGGTGAATAAAATTTCGAATTTTTCAGTTTCAACAAATGACAAATGCTTCCTTGTAATCTGGGGAATTAAATGTAATTTAACATTTGAATTTCAGGAAAAGGAAGAGGTTTAAATCTTCAACAATTGATTGACATGTCGGCTCAAATCGCAGCTGGAATGGCGTATTTAGAGTCACAGAATTATATTCATCGGGACTTGGCCGCTCGTAATGTTCTCGTGGCTGATGGAAATGTCGTTAAAATAGCAGACTTTGGTCTCGCCAGGTTGATAAAGGAGGATGAATATGAGGCGAGAATAGGAGCCAGATTTCCGATCAAATGGACTGCACCTGAGGCGGCAAATTACAGCAAATTCAGTATTAAATCGGATGTATGGTCCTTTGGAATTCTTCTCACAGAGCTGGTCACTTACGGAAGAATTCCTTATCCTGGTATGTTTTTGAATTATTTTCCATTTAGTTTTTTTTAGAAATATTTTTATCTAAATTTTCCAGAAAGATTTCTAGTGATTTGAAAATTCAAAAAATGTTTTTTTTTTCTTAGGCATGACAAACGCTGAAGTATTGCATCAAGTTGAGCACGGCTACAGAATGCCATGTCCACCAAATTGTCCCGCGGCATTGTATGATATTATGTTGGAATGTTGGAATAAGGATGCAATGAAGAGGCCAACATTTGAGACACTCCAGTGGAAATTGGAGGATTTTTTCACCATGGAGGGCTCGGAATATAAAGAAGCATCGGCTTACTGAGTAATGTTGCCTGGTGAAATAACAATGTTCACACGTTTACCTGTTTACAGTTCGTACAGACGGTCTACGAAAACGAGTTGGGATACGAGAAAATCTTTTGCACGTCAACACGCGGCAAGAGATTATCAGGTCTATAGAAATTAAAGATAAAAAAAGAAACTCCGACATTTTTTTATTAAATAACAAGAAGTTTGTGATATCCAAGAAGTACTGTTTTCAGTTTGTAAAGAAGATTATCCTGAGAGAGATGTAGACAACAGTACTTGTTTATTTTTTTATCGTCGTAACATTTTTTTTTCGTTTTTCACAATTATGGCTGCCATACATAAGATTCTAGAAAGTGTCTAGGATTTGTTTTCTTTAAAAAAAAAAAATAATAAATGCCTTAGGTGTCTATTGATTTTAGCGAAACAATTATGGATTGGTTTTAAAGAGATTTTTTTCTTTGAGAGAAAAAAGTAATCACAATATTATATAGAGTCCGTTCAAAGCAAGAAAAAAAAACGTGACAAAGATTTTAAGATTTGAAAATTAATTTTTACTGGCGCGAAAAGTAATTAACAAAAAAAAAATCCGTACAATAATACGATAAGAACAACAGTCGTTACATAATAATTTAGTGGTTTTCGAGAATTCGTCTTAGGTGTTTAATAGTAAAAAAGTAAAAAAATTCCATTACTATAACTCGATTACTAAATAATTTGAGTAAACTCACGAAAGTTTGTAAGCAATTTTTTTTTTTTGCTTACGAAAACGTCGGCATCAATTATATCATCAACGATATATTTAGTCTATTACCATAACTTGCTTTTTTTTGTTACGCGTTTTGCTAATAATCAATTTTTAAACTGAAATTTTTTTTTTTTATAAGATTTAAAAACTAAAAAGTATTTAGAAAAGACACAACCGTTAAATATTCGGAAATAATTTAATTATTTTCGATCCGTTTTGTACAAAATGTTTTCCTGTTTTTGTTTATTTTTTTTAATAATATTGAAATAATTTTTAAATGGACAAAGGAAAGACAAAAGAAATTTTTTTATTTAAATGGAACCAAATCGCAGTGTACAGTAGCGAATTATTCTAAGCAAGTAAGCGCACATAGATATTTAGTGATTTTTTTTTCTTTAATGACAAATACGATGATAAGTTGTTAATTTTGACCAATCTTATATGATTTATTATTAATCTTTATATGACAGTAAAAATTCAGTCTAGTGCATATTACTAACGTTAATTATTAGTATAAACGATAAACAGTAACGTAATCGTTCTGTTTTCATTACTCACCACTAGTTATTTTATGCAAATCACTCTAATTTTTTGCTTTTGTTTCAAATTCATTAGCCGTAAAAAAAATCATGTTTCTTAACAATTTATAACTTACAAGTTTTTAAACTTTTCTCCCTTTTCTTTTTTAAAAAAAAGGGATTTTTTTAATAAATTTTTTTATTTGAAATTTTTCAAAATCCTATTAATTATATTATTAGTATTTACGATTTTAATTAGTTTTAGTAATTATAAATTGTACAATTATTTTATATTTTATACATATCAAGTAATTTAGAAAATAATATACTTATTTTCATTTCTTCCATTTACAATTCTATTTCTTTTTTTTATACCTGTGCTTTATAAATAAATGTGTATTTACATGCGCACACATTAACTACATTTAAGTAGTTGAAAAAAAAAATTATAAACGATCAAGAAAATGTTTTTTGAGTTAATTTAAAAAAAAAATTGTATCATTTATGCCGTTAATTGATCTTATTAACCCGATAATGGATTTTGTTATGTCAATACCGTCGTCGATTTTTATTACTGTATTAATAATAAACAAAAATATGGTTTATTAGAACGGGTGTTTTTGTTTTAGACAAATTCTCAATCCATTTTTAATTACTTTACTACTGTTACTTTGGATGATTTCAAAACGAATTTTTTAAAATTCGCGCTGTTTTGAAGTTGAACGGTTTGAGAAAAAATGAGGTTATGTATACACCGAATATTACTCTGAAATATTCTAAATCTTATATTTATGTGGTTCTATTAATTATGTTAATATTTTTAATTACTGATGTCGTAAATTTTCATATTTACACGTTATATATATTTGTATTTTAAGTTGAATAATTTTGAATTTAAATACTCCAGCAGTGCTAGTAGCATTTTTAGTGCTATTTGAAAAGTCCCTAGGAAAAATTTTCTAGGTTCCTCAGGTGAATACCTGGCGGCAGGTGTTCGTTTTTAAGACGTTCCGCAGGTTGAGAGTAATTTTCTGTTTCGTGTTTCAGTCGGCCAGTGGCGCGTATCAGTGTGTGTTTGTTCTGTAAAGCAATTTTCATGTTGATTGTTTTTTGACTAAGTTATAACCGTCTTTTTTGAAGAAGAAGAAGAAAAAAACTTGAGGATTATTTGAAGTACAGAGGCCAAAAATGTCCATGGGCCGTGTTGATGATAAACATGCCGGCTCAAAACACCGGGAAAGGTGATATACTTATTGCCGGAAAGCCTTGATTAAAGTTTATGGCATAAGTTTTCCATTCGAGGAGTCGCAGGAGCGGCTAAAGAAATTCTAGTGGGATATTATTATGCTAATCGTGGTGTGGTCAGAATGCGAGAGGAAGAGCTCGAGATTTCCCTCAAGGTAACTCATCTTTTATATACATTATTATACTTGCAGTTAATTTTGTTTTTATTTCCCTTAATTAGCGGTTTTTTTACCAGGATGGAAAAATGTGTGTGTGTGTGTTTTAACTTTCATATAGTGATTACAAAATCATCAAAATAAGTTTTATCTTAAATATTTTTACTTGGTTTTTTTTGCAAATGTTTCTACAGGAAATTAAATTGAAAATTGTTTTTAAAAAATATTGATTTTTTCATTGTTTTGACGCTTAATTTTTTCATTTTACGTTATTGTTAATTGTTTATTA
>JUFY01022344.1:0-12520 GCA_001855655.1 Leptopilina clavipes
CGGATTCAGCGGAAAAAGTACATACAATTACACTATCGTACAGTGTCGCATCTGAAAACTTTTTCTTTTTCGACTCTAATTCGTGTTTTTGAGCAGTTTTTTGAGATTATCTTCAAAATTTGAGCCAATTTGACTTCAAATTCGTATTAAGCATGAAAAAATACATGGAAATTCTTTAGTGTTATGTCTCGGTCACTGAGATAATTAACACTCTTCTAGTACTGCTACAGAATTGATGGATAATTACTATTTTTAACAATTTATGTTATTACAAATTTGTTTTAGAATAAAGTTCTACAATGTGATGCAGTTGGTATTATTACCATCATCATCATCATCATCATCATCATTAAGATGATGAATTGAGAATTAAGAAATTATTCAAAAGAATCAGAATTTTGATCGGTGCCTGGTGAAAAATTGTGTGAATATTTTCAACAGCAAACATACATCTCTTTTTGTGCGAATAAAAAATGCTTGTGTGCGGAAACTAAGTCACTTCTTTTGGGACGTTTGGTATTTGAGCTTCGCCTAAAAGCAAGTTCTAAGTAGGGGCAATGCACCAGGCGCTGATCAAAGGTGGGGTTTTGCGGGCCTTGTGGGCAGGTGGTTCTTCCTCAGCTCAAAGAACTTTTGTAGGGGCGTTGATCTTCGTGACGACGCGACGCCACCACGAGAAAGCGTGTGCCTTGTACAAAAACTAAAGAATAAATTCAACGGCTTTGTCCCGAAAAATACTGAGAGAACTCCGCAAAAGTGCCCTCTCCGCGCAAAAGTAGGGGGCAATGGAAATCAACACAATCACAAAACATCTATCGCAGAATTGCGTGAATCTGCTGATTTCCCTGATTCGTTGAGAAACATTTGCTTCCAACGAGAGAGGAATAAAAATTTTTTTTTTTTAAAAAATTGTTCACATAGCTTCAATTCGGAATTGTTAACAGGAAAATGTACCCATTGTTATTTATGATTCAATAGCAGGTCAGAGGCAGAGAACTTTATGAGCAAAATTAATATCGTAGTTTCATATTTGTAAGTATAATATTTTTTTATGCTTCAAACGATCATAAATACGTTTTCGCCCATGAACATTTACGATCATACAATATCCGAATTATTTATGATAGGTTTTATAAAACATGTGTTACGTGAGTCGCCTTCCGTTCGTGATAATTATTTTTCATTTCGATAAGGGAAATAAAATAAAATCAATTTTTCCTCTATATCTAAAGTTGGGAATATTTTACCTGATGAGGCAGAGAACTATATATTTTGTCTATATATATGAGAAGAAAAAGTTTATTTTTCTTAATCGTCGCGCATCATTTCTCATCTCGAATGACACTGAAAAAGAGATTGAAAAAAGGAGAGAAAAATATATATATATATAGTCTTTTTATAAAGAAAGAGTGTGCGGTAAAAATCTGAGGAAGAAACTAAACTGAAGAAGAGGGGCTTCTTACGTTGTCGTTCTCGAGTGCAGGCTCGTATTGCATATCCATCGTGTATAGAGAGAATTCGCATATATAGTAAGCGGAGACGATTGCACGAGTGGGACCATGTTGAAAAAAAGAAGCAAAAGGGCCGCCACCGAAAACCGCCTAGCATTGGAAAGAAGAAGAAGAAGAAGAAGAAGAGAGTAGAGACGATACTCTCGAAGCGGGCAAGAGGAACGGCTGCCACTGATGTATGTTCGGAAGGTTGGAGGGCGGAGGGAGTCTCTAGAAATTAGGTTGTTGCACCGTATAGGACCTGTAGTGGGATAAGCCCAAGGCCCCTGCTATTCGCTTCCCCTCCGTGAATTTAGGCCGTTGCACTTTTCGGACCCTGTGCGAAAGTGGAGGGAGGCCCAAATAGGACTTGAATAGTCGGAGAGGGGAGAGAGCAACCATGGAGGGATAGAGTGCATTTAGGCACAGCCTCAATCTTCTCTTTCTTCACTGTGGAGGGGAGGACCCTAGCGCACAAATTCCAACTGCATCCTGAAAAGAAATCGCCGTTCTGGCCTTGAACACTCATTAAAAAATCAAACTTTTCACCATTTCTTCTATTTTACGTATCCTTTTGCTTTTTCTTTTTACCTATTTTATAGTAAATTTTCCGGAATTTACTATAATAATAGTAATTAATAGTAATTTAATAGTAAATCGATTTTATGTTGAAATAACAATTGTGTTGGAAGTTATAAACAAAAACGATGTGTACGTCATTTTTTTTTTTCAATAGAAGTAATCGGCCTGAAGAAATGCAGAGAAATATAAGGGAAGTTTAACAGGTTTCGAGAATAATAATCCTTAAAGTGACGTAAGCATGTTTGAATTATGTAAACTATAGTTCATTGTTGACAACCCTTCGCAAGCAGAAGCACACTGACGAACAGTTGAATGCTTTCTAATTATATAGTCGTAGCTTATGAACATTTTAGGCATATATTCAATCATTACTTTCTATCGTCCATTTTTCTTCTTTTCTGAAAAAAGCTTTCTAGCTATATACTAATTTTGAAGAAATTTACATTTCAAATAATAGAAAAGTGCTACAATGTGTCTGGAGCACAGAACAGTAGCAAAAATCTTTCTTTCATCTATATGTTGAAAAGGTATTTTTTCCAAAAAGATTCGTTTTAGATTTCTTGTTTCTATCACAGAAGGAATAAAGATGTATTTTCCACACTGAAGAATGAATTCAATTTGATTCAATTAATCGATTACTTGTCTATTATATCAAATAAAATAAAATAAAAAATAAAGAAAATATTTTTAAATATTTTTTTTTGATCAAATAATTTTTTTTTCTCAAATAATTTTTTATTTAAACCCACGATATGTTTCTGGAAGCTTCTCTGGAAGATTGGCACGAGGCTCTAGAGCAAAGTTCCTGGAATCTACTAGGAAGTTTAAAATTTCTGCACCAAGGAACCTCACAGGAAGCTTTAAAAAAGTTTCGATAAAAACTTTCAAAGAAGCTTCCACTGGAATATCAACGGCAACTTCTGCAGGAAGCTTTAGGGAAATTCCATGAAACCTTCAAGGAAGCTTCCACTGGAATATCAACATCAGCTTCTGCAGGAATCTTTTGGAAAATTTCCATGAAACCTCTATAAAAAAGCTTCCTCTGAAATCTCAAGGGAAGCTAAAACGGAAAATTTTAAGGAAGTTTCCATAGTTTTAAGGAAGTTTCCATAGTTTTAAGAAAGTTTCCTTAGAAATTAAAGGAAACTTCCTCTGGAATCTCAAGGGAAGTTTCTGCAGGAAGCTTTAGGGAAATTTCCATGAAACCTTCAAGGAAACTTCCCCTGGAGTCTCAAGGGAAGCTTTCACGATAAGTTTTAAAGAAGTTTCTATAAAACATTCAAGGAAGCTTCCACTGGAATATCAAGAGAAGTTTCTGTAGGAAGCTTTAGAGAAGTTTCTGTAGAAAGCTTTAGGGAAGTTTCCATAGAACCTTCAGGTAAGCTTCGACGGGAATCTCAAGAAAAGTTTTCACGGAAAGCTTTCAGGAAGATTCCAGGGAAAGGCTGATTTCAACATTTTTAAAGATTTTTCCAAGTATTTTGTTTAAATTTTCTACATTAGTTTAAAATAAAATATAAGTTCCTGCATTCCGGTATAGTAAGGAAATGAAAATTTCACTGAAAGCTTCTAGGAAGCTTCCGGAGAAAACTTATGCTTAAACTTTCAAGTGAAAGCTTCCTTGGAAATTCGAGTGGAAACTTCCAGGGGCGAACATTTTATACTTCCTGGAATGTTTCCATTTGGGGTCTCATCGATTTTCCCAGGAAGCTTCCTGGAAGCTTTCGGGAAGATATAACGCTCTATGGAAATCAAATAAACTGTAATTGAATCAATAATTTCTATATTTGAATCAAATACCATTTAATTGACTCAAATAAAATTTATTTGTTATAGAAATAAATATTTATTTGACAATAGTCAAGTAATTCATTATTTGAATCAATTAATAATTCCATTAATAATTCCAATAATTCCATTCTACGTTCTAGTCCTTAATTTTGAAATTCAAAGCGATAATGTATGAAAAATTCCGATTGAATAAAGAATTAGAGATGCGAGGCCTAATTTTTCCCATGTTTAATAAATTCTTATTGCGTCAGCAAAAAAAAAAATAAAACTGAATTTCTCAATTCACAATGTAATTTATAAATGATAATAATATATAATATATGTATATATGAAATGTGACAATTCGTGATGGTCTTTTGGAATAAAGTTGAGAGGTATATAGTTTGTAAATTTGAAACATAATAAGCAACACTACAAGGAAAACATTGTTAAGTTGAAATTTCGCAAGCATCTTCTGCATTTTTTTTTTAAGTTTTTTTTTTTTTTAATGAAGTGTTGAGAAAGTCATGAGTGTAAATTTAAAGAAAAGACATTACGACCTCGTTGCTCAAGGTCGGTTGGATCGACTTTTGATGTTTATGAAACAGCTGTATATATACGTTTTGAGAAAGTTTCTACGCACATTTAAACAATAAATTTACTGAATCATCAAAAATTGATGAAACTTGTTTCATCCAATGATCGTTATAGTTATAAATACCCGATCACTTCCATATTTAATATATACACACACTGCAGTTCGTTATTACGAAACAATTTATTTCCGCTTATGCTGTTTTCTAAACAATTATATATTTATATGAGAAATTCCGTTTGAAAATAGAAATAATAAGATCTCTTTCTACTCAATTGCATTTTTGGAACATAGTGTACTTGTAGCTAATAACTATCGTGGGGAAAAATAATATCGTCATAAATAACATTTTTTTTTTACCAAGAGAGCATGAGAGTTGAAATTTGAAAATGGCAGACAAGTTTGCGCAATATTACTTCGTTTCTCAAGTTCCAGCTTCGATGGAAGTTGAAGTCTAGAAGGAAAAAACAAAAAGTAGTCTTGAAGAGAAACGCGCTGAGAAACAGGGAGTAAATTGCATTTAGGCCGTTGCACCTAAGGTGGAGTTTGGTTGGCCAGGTACCCACACAAATTTCAGGGTCTCTCATGCTGTATCAGGCGATTAAGTACAAGTAAGTGTATATCTATATGTCTATTCGTGAAAAAAAAAAAAGGGGGGGCAAGTGGACCTAGCAACTAGAGGGAAGTGGGGTGAGAAGGGACGAAAGAAAGGCGAGAGGAAGTGGTGAATGTGGAAAGAGAGGTGCACTTTGTGTTATCCTCTTATTGCATTGGACGGTTAGAGAGCGAGGGATTGGAAGCCCCGATGCATTTTGGGACTATTCGGCACACAAGATGGTAGTGGGGGCAGCATGCCAGGGCCCTAGCAACGAGAGGAAGACGCCTAGCAACGCGGGTAAGAGGGAACCGCGGGGAACAGTTATGGGGTTGGAGGGGGGGAGGGGGGAAGCCTAGCATGCATTTAGACACATGCATGCCCCAGTGGAGTGGGACCAACCAAAAGAAGTGCCTCGAGTGGGGGGTAAGTAGGGTTCACCGGAGGTTTTCGACTCCTTCGCTCGGTTCGGTCACCATAACTATTTAGATTCAGTGGTTCGCAAATTTTTTTTCCCTCCCCTTCCTCTCCATCGAGAGAGAAATTTTCCACACACACAAAAATGACATAATTTCTTAATTTTACAAAGAAACGTTTTATAAATAGAAAAATTCATGAAATATGCAATTCGTTCATTGATCGTGTTTGGAAAAAAAAGAGTTTTTGTTTGACGAAAGAGAGTAGAGAATATGTGCGAGGTGTGCTTTGAGTTTACAAGTGCATAGTACCGAGTTAATTGCTCACACAGTTTTGCACGTGAACATACGCACGTTTAAACACGTTTTATAAACGCACGAATGCGTCTGTGCACGCGAGGCACAAGTGTTATCTGAGATTCGCCAAAGAATATAATTTGCGATAAGCCACGACATTAAAATAGCTCGGCTAGCTTGACAGACCTACAATCCATTATGTGATCCATTGACAATGTCGCGATAATCATTTTTTTATATATATATTTCTCGGGTTTATTTATTCAATATCTATGTATAATTTTTGGAATAAATGTAGAATTTTTTTTTATTAATAAATCGAAATTCTTTTTTATATTCATTAAATATTTACAGTAAAGGAAATTTTCAAGTGACGTTTATTTGAATCTTTAAATTTTTGAAAACTTTTGTCTCATTTACATTCATTGGAATTGACAATAATTTTCTCTATTCATTTAAAGGAATAAATTATTATTTTTTGTATAAGAGTTGACGTCATTATTTTTTTAAATATTAGTTCTCGTCTGGCATTAAAATTGATATAATTATTGACTCAAAAAGAATTATCCATACCAAAAAATATATTTTTTCATACACTGGAAAAAATTTATTTGATTCAAATTAATTTAGCAATTATCAAATAAATATTTATTTTTATCAAACAAATTTTATTTGAGTCAATTACATTCAGAAAAAAGATATATTTGTCACAGAAGCCCTCTTTATTTGTTTCGAATAAATTTTATTCGATTCAAAGGAAAATTTTATTTGCGCCAAAAAATATTTTATTTTTGCGCTAAACAAAAATTTTATTTGAAACAAATATATAAGTTAGTAGGCCCTAAGCCAAACATATACTTTTATTTCAGTTAAATAAAAGTACATTTATCTAAGAGCCTACTAAACTATTTACTTGTTTTAAATAAAAATTTTATTTAACACAAATGAAATTTTTATTTGACACAAATGAAATTTTTATTTGACACAAATGAAATTTGAATTTGACACAAATGAAATTTGAATTTGAACCAAATAAAATTTATTCGGAACAAATAAATAATTTAGTAGATTATGAGTAAAATATATCATTTTTCTGAGATGTAAGGTTTTATATTGAAACTGAAATAAATAATATACCGGGAAAAAATTTATTTGATTTAAATATATTTGTCTATTATCAAATAGATTGAACTAAATACTTTTTATTTAAAACAAATAAATTGTAATTGCATCATTAATTCCTGTATTCGATTAAAGTACCCTTTAAATGACTCATCAAATAAAATTTATTTGGTCCAAGTAAATATTTATTTGATAAAACACTCAACTAATTCATTTTATCAAATAAATTATTTTTCAAGTTTAATATATAACTTAGTTTAGTGGAAATTAATAATTATATTTATTTTAAAACTATATTTATTTCTTATTTTATAATTATATTATTATGTAATTAATAATTATACATTTCTTTTTGGAATTAAAACACATCCGTTTTTTCTTTTTATTGTGCGATATTTAATATACCAATTGGGTGAATATAGTCTAAAAGTTAAAATATACATTATCGTTATCACAATGGAGTAAAGTTTGGAAATGTCAGGGTCAAGCCTTCCGGGTTGTTTTTGGAAATAGCAAAAGGGATGCCATTTATACTTTTGTATATGGTATTCATCGGCAATATAACAACATAGTCGATAATCGATTGTACTTTTCTTTTTCTCTTTTGACAAAATTATTCCATTAGGAAAAAAGAAAGAAAAATTAATATCGAGAGTTTATGGAAAATTTACATATAAATATCAAATTTCAAAATGAATGTATTTTGTGTTGTGTGTATTTGAATGCACGCACAGAGGGCTTTTGTTACATTAGAGATCGCCTCTCTCTCTAGAATATTGTAGAGACGAGATGCATCGATGAAATGAGAACTGAGATTGATAAGCATTGCGTTTTAGGTTGAATCCTTTATATTGTCATATGGTTTCTATCCTTTTCCTTGATGCACACAGTCGTGACAGAAATGCCAATCGTAGTCGCCGGGTGACGGATAAATTCCTTCTCTCCTTTTTACCTTTTGTTTGGACTTTGTACAGCTTGAAGGACAAGCTTCTCATTTCCTCTCTCCAATCGTGTTTCAAACATTCATGTAAAACTACCTGTTATTGATTTTATTGTTTTCAAAACATTCGCGAGTTGAATAAACTTTAAAATTAATTTTTTAAAATCAATTTTTAAAATCATTTTTTTTTTAATTATTTTTTTTCTATTCGACATTTTATCTTTGAAAAATTTTCTACATTTGGAAATATATATTATTTAGAAAGACGCTGATGGAGAAAAATTTCTATTTTAAATATTTTAAATTGCAAACTGGATAATGTTTCGTAAGATTTCTGGTGCTTAGATATGTATATATGTAATAAAAGAGGGAAAAGGAAGAACTCTTGGTTTCCTCTTGTTTCTAGAAATCCATTTGTGCCTCCCTCTCGGTTTCCTAAAGCCGCGATCTCGCCAGATCTATACCCCACCTTCGGAATCAGACTCCGTAAGGAGGCCATATTTCATAAGACTTGCTTGCTTTCCTTTCCTTTCCTTTCCTTTCCTTCCTCTTCCGCGGACCGACCAAGGGGGTATCTCCGGCAACGCTTGCGCGACTCATTCCCATCTCGTCCCATCCAATCCCATAGCCCTCCGGTTTTGCCAACCCGCCAATGTAATGTTTCTTTTATTGATTTTGTGGCGACCCGCAGAAATTACAGCGGCTTCGCGAATCTCCTCCTTGCCGGAAAACTCCGGTCCTGCCAATATTATAATGTTCCCCTTCCCCCCGCCTCAACCCCCAACCACCTACTCCAATCCAAACAGCACCAATAAGAAATCATATAATATATCCAAACCAATTTTAGATATGCCAATTTCCCAATATTCTTATTTAACTATTGTTAAATTATTTCCTTTTTTTCTAATATTATTGCCGCAATGAAAAAGAAATTATTTGGTTCTAATAATGGATTACTTATTGACTATCAAATAAATTTTATTTGAGTTAACTAAATTTGATTCAAATGGCTCGCATGAATATTCCATTAATCTTATTTGACGTAATAGTTATTTGACAAAAATTTGACTTGAAGACTTAAATATTTGACTTGGAATAAAATTTATTTCACACAAATTCATTTGACATAAAATTATTTAACAAAATTTCCATTTAACATAAAATCACTTGACATAGAAATAGTGACGAGAATTTTTAGAGTATAACCATTCAAATATTATCAAGAAAATTGGAATTGGTCAATTTTAAAATTCGCGCAGACATTTTTATGACAAAGGAACTTTTTTGACAAATGGTTTTTATGCCAAATAAAATTTATATCAAGTGATTTTTATGTCAAATGGGAATTTTTGTTAAATGATTTTATGTCAAATGAATTTTTGTATCAAATGAATTTTATGTCAAATGAAATTTGTGTCTACAGATTTTTATGTCAAACGGAAATTATGTTAAATGAGTTTTATGTCAAATGAATTTTTGTGTCAAATGAATTTTATTGCAAATAAATGTTTGTGTCAAATGAATGTTATGTCAAATGAATGTTATGTCAAATGAAATTTGTATCAAGTGATTTATGACAAAGGGGAATTATGTCAAACGGGAATTATGTTAAATTTTATGTCAAATGAATTTTATATTCAATGAAATTATGTCAAATGAATTTCATGTCAAATTACTTTTTTATCAAATGAATTTTATGTCAAATGAATTTTATGTCAAATGACATTTTTGCAAAATAAATATTATGTCAAATAAGATTTGCAGAATATTCCTAATGCGAGCCGATTAAAATACAGAAATTATTGTTTCACTTCCAGTTTATTTGATTTGAATAAAAATTATTTGGTTCAAGTAAATATGTATTTTTATAATAGACATGTAATCCATTATTTGAACCAAGGAACATTTTTTCCACTGTATTTTTGCATCTTATCTCCCGATTTTTTAAATTTTACATAAATAACAAAATATGTAAATTCATTTTTTTATTACAGAAATAGTAATTTTACCGCATTTTTCAGTAATGAAACAAATGAATTTACATATTTTGTCCTGATGACAAAAAGAAAAGTATCGCGTAGATATTTCATTTTATTTTTTGGTGAAGTCTTGAGTTATGATATTCTTTTGAGAAACGTCACATACATTTGGAAAAGAAGGGAAAGCTACAATTTTTCACAGCTTTCATAAACATCTTGCTTCGACGATCCGCAAATATTTTCATGAAATTGATCAAGCGGTTATATTTATATATTTTTGAAGAAAAAAGACACTATATTCGAAAAAAAAATATCAATAAAAAGGACATATTGCTCTTATATTTAAAGAAAAAAAATGTACTTCTCTTTTCTTTGGAAAAATTAATTTATATATACGAAAAAATAACTCAACATATTATTATGCTATACACACGTCAATTACCATTAATATACAGTATATTTTTAATATAAAATGAAAAAGTCAATTTTCTGATGTCTTTTTATAAAAATAATTTTCCCGAGTTTTCTGTAGTATATATTCCATTTTTATGTATATATTCTTTAATATAGTATGATCGAATAATTTTTAATTAATTTCGCTCTAATTAAATATAAATCTTCAATTTGATGTCATTTATCTTTCATAATGATATTTTAGAGTAATAAAAATCGGTTAAAAATCACTACTAAGTTGAAATAATTAATATGTGTGACAGACAGTTGAATCTATTTTGTCAGAATTATCAATATCTTAATTGCAAAATTAAATTGTCTTGTTCTAAATTAATTTTTAATTAAGTTTATTATTAAACTTTCTTGTGAATCTTCGCAACCTGTAATTTACTGGTAACTTATTTAGAGTTGTCGAATGAATTTATCATATGTTCGTTTATTATTCACGAGATGCTGCATATACTTTTTTTTAGATTATGAAAAAAGGGGGGATTTTTTTTTTTGCAAATAATATGAGTTTTTTTATTTATATATTTATATTATAAATAAAATCAATATAATGTGGAAAAAAATGGGTAAATTTCAGATATCTTTGGAAATGAATTATATAAGTTTGAAATTGAATTTGTATTTTATTTAAGTGTATAGTATTACTCAATCAGGCAAGAGGCGATTCGTGCGATGACCTACACCCCACGGTCCTGTGTAAGGGATACAGGCACTTCCGGCGCGCGGCGTCGAGCGTCGGCGTCGATAGGTCAAGGACACTCCTCCGATTCTCGGGGTCATGTCGACAAATCACCCTTTCCCGCGTGAACACCCATGAAAAAAAAAGAGAGACCATCCCCTCGTCCATTGGGGGTTCCCCTTCAAGCCTAAAAAAAAAAAAGCTCGAATCGCTCGATGAACCTTGTTACTAACGCTTCGATCACCCAATTGTATATATTGAATTTTTTTTCCTCCCATTTATACAATTTTGACGTGAATGAAATTTCGTCCACAAACATGTTTCTCAATTAGAAAACAAAATTCATTGTTGTTTCATTTGGGGGGGGGGGATGAATTCTTCAATGAAGAAAAAAATCATAAAAGTAACTTTGCACTTTTTTATTGAATTTTAAAAAATAAAAATTCCTTCGAAATTAGAGATAATAAATACAATAATTTAATAATTACTTCCACTTTTAGTTTGTAACTACTTATGGAGGAATTTCTCATGAGGAGATCAGAGTAACAAATAGACACGTTTTTAGTGCATCATCACAATAATATATATATATACTCTAGGCGTAATTAATATCTTCATTAAAACTTTACATGATTTCAATTTTATGATTAACGCTTCGAATTTGACACAAACGGATTTAATTTGCGCACAAGGGGCGTAAATTCAAAGTACCATTATAGTAAATAATATACGCATACACAGTATAATATATATTTATAATAATAATTTGTAATGTTCTTGATTTCATCACTTGTCGTAATTTATATTATTTCCTCTGTATAGAAAATTTTTTCAATTTGATTGAAAATATTTTTCAAAATAGAGTCGGAATCGTATACAAAAAAATTTTCATAAAAATTAAATTAAATATTAATATATAAATTATTAATTATATACAATTGGTTCTATTATCAATGAATAAAAAATTGAAAAATTGGACGATTAAATAATATAAATAAAATATATTACTAATATAACATATATTATCTTAGGTTTTTTTAAACTTGAAAATTTTTATACGTGGAAAATTTTTTAAAATTATAAAATAATTTAGTAAATAATAATAACTAATTGTTGGTAAACTCTCGGATGACTTTTTGTTCAAGCAATCACCAATTAGTAAAAAATAACTAATTATTTTTAACTAATTATTTTAAAAAATGACTTAATTTTTAGTTGAAAAATAAGAGGAAAAATAGTCAAATTTGACTAATATTGTATTAATAACCAGAAAGTTTAGTCATTTTAATTTCTTAAATAATTCAAAGTGAATTTAACTATTAGTACAAAATAACGAAAAAAACTATGTAAAAAACAAAATAAATAAAAAATGAAAAAAAAACATAAATAAAACACAGAAAATGTAATCTTCGTTTGTTATTACAATCGAAAATTACATTTTTTTCTCAGTGTAAAAATTTAAAACTCATAAAAATTTAAATGTTTAAAAAACTCAATTAAAAATTAGTAATTGTCAAAATAACAATATTTTATTTTTATGAAAATTTTTGTCTTGTTTTTGATACCGACTCGTAAAATTAATAATAATAATTA
>JUFY01022344.1:12540-29160 GCA_001855655.1 Leptopilina clavipes
AAAATTAATAATAATAATTATATTAAATTAAATAAATTAAATTATTAAATTAATTATTAAAAATTAAATTATAATTAATAATAATCGGGGAAAAAATTAACTATTTTTTGTCAAATATATATATATATATAGAAAATTTTCAATACTAAGTCGAAAATTAATGGTAATTTTCTACTAGAATTGAGAAAAGGACGTGTATTTATCGTTCAGATAATGAAAGTAATAAAATAAGTAATCTAATTGTACAAGTGGTGCAACAAGTGAATATATATACGATGTTTACAAGAATTCGCCTCATTAACATTATACAATATGGATTCCAATTAAACTCGATACCTATGCATTAAGTTCATTAATAATGCTCCTATCCAATTGAGGGAAACTGGAAAATCTATACTATTTGTTATCATTCAAATATGTGAGGGGAAAATAGACGAAATGTGATCCAAACATGAGAAATTATACTGACACGCGTGCTGATTAATATTTATGGGATTGTTTCGAAATTCAATGATATTCATATGTGAAATATTTGCTAACTTGCTTTTGTTTCACCTGTTAATAAGCAACATGAGCAATATTCAATTATTAAATTATACTTCTTTTATCAAATTGTGGTTGACATGTCAGCTTCATTGCTTTTTTCATGCAAAAAAAATTCCATTCTTGCTCTATATACTGAGAAACCAAAATTTATTTGATTTCAAATAATAAATTATACTTGACTATTATCAAATGAATATTTATTTGATAAATAAAATAAAATAAAATTTATTTGATTAAAATCAAATAAATTTTATTTGATTGTGGAGTCAACTAAATTTGATTCAATTTGTAATTTTTTTTATTGATCAATACAGAAATAATTTATTCATTTCCGTTTTATTTGATTTTAATAAAAATCGTTTGTTTCTTATATATGTTGATAATTAGACAAGTAATTGGTTATTTGAATCAAAGAAAGGTTGTGTACTTCAAAACTGATAACGTTTCCTCTAATAATTAAAAGTGTACTGAAGGAAAAGAAAAATGAAAAAGAAGAAATTAAAATAACTAAAATGTAAATGCACATTTTTCTGCTTGGAGAAGAGAGTGAAAGGCGGGTGTGTGTGACATGGATTTTCGTGAAACTCAATGAAAAAAGCCTTTCGGCCATAAAATGTCGATCTCGTGGAATTTGCACGTGCTTGAATCTCACATGAAAGTGTGCGTTTTAAAAGGCGCGACGAGCCACGTGTCGTTACGTGGCGCGTCATACTCTCGGTACGTACCATACACGTATACGTACGTGACTCTCGATTTCGCTGGTACCGTATAGAAAGCGAAAGCGTTTTTACCTACATTTTCGCCATTCACGCAGAGAGGTAGTTTTTCTTTTTTTTCCTTTTTTTTTTTTTGTATGAAAAAAAAGAGAAAACAGGAAAAAAAAACCAACAGTGAAACCCAGAGGGTGAAAAGTGGGGAGAAATAAAAGGAGGAAAAAGAGTCGAGGAAAAAGGAGGAAAAAAAAAACCGGACCGCACACCATTGCCAACAGAGGTAACGCAACACCACTGAAAAAGGTGTATAATATAAAAAGAGAGAGAGAGAGATTGAATCGCTGGAAAAAAGTGAAGATGGATTTTTAAAATCTCGGAAATTATTTAATTAAAAAGATTTTCTTTTCAAAAGAACCTGATCTCTCTGTTTTGAATTGGAAATATCGAATTTTGAATTTTGAATTTCACTTCTAAATGTGATTATTTATTTTAATGTAATAATTGGAGAAGAATGTAATTTGAGAAACGCTGCTTTTGGACTGAATAAGATAGAGCGAAAAAGAGAGGGTGGAAGTATATTCAGAATGGGGATGTATAGAGAGACGAGGAGTTGGTGCGAGAGGGAAAGAAATAGACAAGAGAGATAAGGAGAAAAGAGAGAAAGAGAAAGAGGGGAAGATAAAAAGGTCTAAAGAGAGATAAAACATCACCGCAGGCTAAAAAGGGAAAGGGCTTTGGACTGGTTGCCAGGGATGAAGTGTACACGTAGGTATTGATCTATTTAAAGCCTAGAGTACCAAACGAGGTCCTTATTAAAAAGCGGAATGAAACAAGGGTAGCTACCTTCAGTGCCTTCCCTCCCTCACTCTGCCCTTTCACCCTCTGTCGTACTGGCATCTCGCACTCTCTTTCGAGAGGGATAAAAAAAAAAAAAAAAAAAATGTTTCGCATCCCTTTCAGTACTTGAACATTGCTAGAGGTGGATTTGAATATCTCGAATTCGCATATATATTTATTCGTCTACAGTTTCTACAAGATCATGCTAATAGGAGGGGAACATTTTTTCAACTCCTTTAGAATAAAATCCTACACATGCTTTTTCATTAGCTGTAAATAAATTATAAAAAAAATATATATATACAATCGGATCTAAATTAAAATTTTTATACTGACAAAATTCGTTTTTTGCGCAAAATTCAGCAAATGTGGAATTTAAATTCACAGACAAGAAAAAAAGTCATCAGCCTAGAAAAAAAGGGAATGTAATTAGGCTGACATTTTTTTCCAGTGTATGTAATTTATCAATATTTCAATTGTAAAGAATCTCTCAACTGGGAACATAAAATAAAAGTGACAAGCCAATTAATGTTTTTTGCAGGTTTTTCAAAACTGTGTGTGTGTGTTGTATATGTAAAATTGTATTTTTGTTGAACCGTTGAAATAATTTTCGTCCAAAATGGTAGTACACAGCTAATGATGAAAAACAGGGCGTATTACCCAGCATCCAAATGGGTGGATATGCTGACGTTCTAGCCTGACCAACCACCCCCCTCAATAGATATAAAATCCGCGATTTTAAAGCATTTTAGTATCGATTCACCTTTTTAGCACTAGCCACGGGGCTTTCTATTGGTGCTGGGGTTGTACCAGTATCATGTAGTATATATGGCGGGGGTGGATTTTCGTCCCGATACTGGTTACCGGGGGATGATGCGTGTATATATAGCTACGAGATGTATAAGTGCGTAAATGCATAATAAAATTCGTATTCCCTACAGTGAGGGGCGATGAGGGGTGGTAATGGCAATTCCGCTTCCCCTCATTTTACTAAAGGAGCAAAAAACATGCGTTCCTGACCTTTCACGACCGCAATTTTTATTCATTACAAATGCAGACTCCGCAACAAATTTTATTTTCCTAATAATTTTTATTCAAAAAAAAATTCTTTTCGCTTAATAATTAATATTCAAAATAATCTCTCTAAATTTTGAATTAGTAACAATTTTCACAACTCATTTAAATGACTTTCAGTAATTTTAAATGACTGTCTTCTTGCTTTTGAATTAGTTAAATTTTACTAATAAATAGTAAAAAAAAATTTTTCTACTAATTTATTTGTAAATTTTAACTAATTCAAAAGCAAAAAGTCAGTCACTAATTAAAATTAGTTAAAATTTTTACTAATTCAGATTTAGAGTCTTTGAATTTCAAGTATTATTATTTCAATTTTTCGTAATAAAATAGTAAAAATTAATAGAAATAAATTTTCTATTAAATTATTATCAAATTTTTAATTTTTAACTAATTGAAATACGAAAATTCAGATGCTAATTAAAGTAAAATTTTTTTTACTAATTCAGATTTAGAGACTATAATTATAATACTGCATATATTTATAATAAATTAATACACAATAAAAGCAACAGTTTAAAAAGTCAATTTTTCCCTATTGGGAAAAAATTCTTAACGAAATGACGTGCTTTATTGAGAACAATTTTTTTTCACTGTAGGTACAAGTGGTGGCACTTTGTTAATCAACTCAAGTGACTAATTCAATTAGATTTTTTAATGTTAAGGCCATGTCACACTATAAATAATTTTAGAAATATTACCAACTTTCGATTATATTGTTTACATGTAGGATATTATTGTTAATGGTTTATTAATTTTTATGAAAGACCCATGACGTCAGATAAATTAAACTATTTTTACATTTATTATTTATCATCAATTTCTATTAATTCTATGACGTCATATAAATTATTCTACATTTCTATATAATGGATATTGTTTATTAATCTATATATAAATTTTATATAAATTGTACCCTGTTTTTTTTTTATAAAAAATAGGTTATTTAATAATTTTTATGACGACATGTAAATTTTATTAATTGGCAATCATTTTTTAATTTATGGAATAAATTTTTCGCTAGACGAACACTAAAAAAAATTTATATTGTCGGACTAAAAGTCTAAAACTGATTTTTACTACTGACAGTAGAATTATTCAATATTTAAAAACTTCTGTCTGACTTAAATTTACTCTTACTACTGAGTAAATAAATTAATAGTAATTATTAGTACAAGTAAGTAAATTTACAGTTCTGTCTGACCTAAAATTATTTTTACCACTGATACTACAATCAATTTAATCAGTACAAAACTATTAGGTCTGACTAAAACTTACTTTTACTACTGATAGTTCAAATATGTAAACAATTTTCTGACTATAATGTTTAGTTCTGTCAGAAAAATTATAAGAATTCGAACACTTGTGTCTGACTAAAGTCTGTCTTTACTACTGAAAAAGTATAATTTAGTACAATTTAGTAAAATTTAGTAAATTATACAGTTCTGTCTGACTTAAACTTACTTTTACTACTGATAATATAAAAGTATGTTAGTTTATACAATTTTCATGTCTGACATAAGGTTACTTTTACTACTGATAGCACAAACGCCACTTTAAACCATTTTGTCGGACTAAAACTTATTTTTACTACTGATAGTTCAAATATATCTCTGTAAACAATTTTTTTTAAAAATGTTTACTACTGTCATTAAAATTATATAAGAATTTGAACACTCGTGTCTGACTAAAGTTTACCCTTACTACTGATATGGTATAATTTAGTACAATTTACTACTAATAGTACAAGTAAGTTTTAAGTTTTAATAATTTTTATGTCTGACTTAAAATTACTTTTTCTACTAAATAGTAAAAAAATACCTAAAAGTATTCTGTCTGACTAAAGTTCACCTTTACTACTGATACAGTATAATTTACTACAATTTACTACTAATAGTACAAGTAATTTTTTACTGTTATTATGTCTGACTGAAAATTACTTTTTCTACTAAATAGTACAAATTCCATCCAAAACTATTCTGTCTGACTAAAAATTACCTTTACTACTTATAGCAAAATTATCGTTTCTGAGAACAGTTGTCTGATTAAAACTTTTATTACCACTTACAGTCTGACTTAAACTTACTTTTACCACTGATAGAAAAGTAAGTAAGTTTATATAGTTTTTATGTCTGACTTACAATTACTTTTACTACTAAATACTACAAACACCGCCCAAAACTATGATGTCTGACTAAAACCTACTTTCATCACTGATAGTACAAATAAATCTCTTTAATTAATTCTTTTCAATTAAAAATTGACTCTGGAGTATTAAAAAAAAATAAAAATCAGTTTCGAA
This sequence comes from Leptopilina clavipes, assembly GCA_001855655.1. Lineage (NCBI taxonomy): Eukaryota > Metazoa > Arthropoda > Insecta > Hymenoptera > Figitidae > Leptopilina > Leptopilina clavipes. The sequence goes on from JUFY01022344.1 coordinate 18,013, forward strand.
AATTAACAAAAACATAAAAAGTAGATAAGAGTACTTTTTATTTCTGTAATGAGAGCAGGAAATGATTCTATTATGATTTCGTTCTTCGACATTAGTTAATTAAATCGAACACAATCTTCTTTTTGAATTGTAAAATAATTTGAAAAATTCAAATAATACAAATGTCTATTGAAATCCTCCCCTCGGTATGAAATCCTTTTCTTTCGTATATATATATACAGAGTGAAAGTATAAATAGAAAGGAGGGCAAGAGAGGATGCGATGCTCGACGGTCAACAGCGCGTGTAGGAAACGGAAGGGTGGAAAAACGACACAAGCCTACGGTATCAGGATGCTTTTTTGGCCCCACAGTGAGAATGCAAAAAAAAATTTGTTAATTTCACTCCTTTCATTTTTCACCTGATTATAGAATCTTTTTTCCAAATTTCTATACATTGCGAGATTATTCATCCAATTATTTTCATTTTCTATATATATTTCTTTCAATTTACCAATTTTTTTTTTTCAATTTATTAATATAAATTATAAACAATAGGAGAAAATTTTTTCTCCAATCAAATGAAATTCTACTGTAAAAAATATAATAATATTTCGATCAAAATAAAAAAAAAGAATTGCTTTATTTATTGAAGAGGAAATAAATTGAAATTTCCGCATAAATAATAATACTTTAATTCTTTTTATAGTTGGACAAAATAACGTGTGGAAGTATGTTTTGTAGAATTAAAAATTAAAATATATGGAAAAATTTTTCTCCGTTGAAAAGAGATGAAAAAAATTATCTCTGACTTTTGGTAGCATCTATATTTAAATGCGCAATTAACGTGTTTTGTATAGAATATAACAAAATCGGTATATAATATGTATTATTGAACAACAAGATTTTGACTTTTATTTCATTTATGTGAATTAAATTATTCATGAATTTATAAACACATTTATATTGACACATTACTTGCAGTTTATTAGCATCCTCTAAATTCGTCATTTCTGAGGGAATCTGTAATTTAATAATATGAATAAATAATGTAAGATGAAGCGAATGGAACATGTCATTTGTCAGTTATTTAATAAATAGATTTTATAAATAATTGACGAAATTTAACTCGAAATTTCTTAAACAATATGCTCCTTAGTAGCTAATGAAATGTTTATTATAATTTCAAATTAAAATGAAGTTTTTTTTTCTTATCAAAAACGAAAAAAAGTGAAAGAAAATGATTTGATTTAAATAAACGTTTATTTTTCTCAGAGTCTACTTATTTATTTGTTTTAAAATTTAAAAACAAATAAATATTTCGAATTTAAATAATTTCAATGGAAATATTTTATTTGACACTGAATAAAATTTTTACAGAATAAAATTTTTGGAAAGAAATTTATTTAAAAGGAAATAAATAGTTTAGTAAGCTCTGAATAAAATGTATATATATATATCCTTTTCCGCGGATGTTGAGTTTTGTGAAAAATTTGATTTTTGATCGCAATGATGAAATTCCTCTCGAATTTCGAATATAGTTAGAACGATCAGGCGCGACAATTTACACATACTACATATGAACACATAGAGGACGGGTCGTTTTGTTTCACGACTTTACGAGGGTTTACCGCTGGGTGATGAAGGCGTGGGGTGGTACACAGCTCCATAGAAAAATCCATAAAGTTATAAAATGTGCGGAGAGCGAAATAGTACGCACGGCGCAGATTAGTTATGAAAATATAAAAGGGGCCGTCGAGGGTAGAAAGGATAGGTGAGGGGGTGGAAAGAGGGTGATGTCGGTGATGAGGGTGGTTGAGAGGGCTCAACTTTTCCAACTCTCTCCCTTCCCCTTTTTCAAATGACACGACGACGACTCTTCTTTACCCGTCGCGCGCTTTCCAAAAAGTGAGACAACATTCATCGCTCAGACGCGATATTTCCCTCAAATACTCTGATCGAATTGGCTCCAAGTGTCGACCATTTTTTTTTTCATCTTTTTTTTTTTCATTACACACAAGTAAAATATTTCCCCATTTTTAAAATTATTATATAGAAAAAATAATTTTGCAGGAAAAGAGAAATTTTTTTTTCCATAAAAAAAATAATACGTTAAACTTTTTCGATAAAACTTGAAGTCAAAAGACCAATATAAGCTTAGCTTCCGCAAAGAAAAAGTTGCCGATCTTGTGATCGCATAAGATAGAAATCAAGTTATGTTAATTTACTTTCTATTTTTAAGTTAAATTCGCCTTTTGGTTTGAGAGTTGCAATATCATCTTTTATACATCTTAATTGCGAAAGGATCAAAAATTTTTGTCGCAAATTTTTTTTTTTTGGGAGGGGGGGGAATATTATAGGTTTATTATTAACATATTAATTTTTCCAATATTTCCAATTTTAATTATCCCACATTTTAAATTTGATCACAAAAGCTTTTACCGTTACTTTTTATTACCAGTGCTTAATATCGTTATACCTACATTATTTGTAATAAAGTGCACTATAGTGTATTAAATTATGAGATTTTATAATGCAAATGAAAATTGAGTAATTAAAATAGGATGTAGGGAAAAATATATACAATGAATGATAAATAAATTGTTTGCGGCTTATCTTGCGGATTAATGTGTGGAAAAAAAAATTGTTGTATCAAAAGAAGGGGGGGGATTTTTCTCCTACTTTTTTCACCCTCTTGCGTGAAAAGACGCGCAGATTGAAAGTTTCGAGTAAATAATCATCTTTTGTCAATGACCTATCTTCATCATGATTGAAGTGTCAAAATTTTTTCAGAAAGAGCAAAATGCTCTTTCTGAATTTCTCTTTCTTATTTTATGAAAAGAATGTTTTTAGGATAACTTTATTTTTTCATGAGTAAAACAATAAACTTTCTTATTTATTTAAAATTTACTAATTTTTATTTGTCAATTAGTAAATTTTCATTATTTCCATAGCGACAATAACAGTTTTTGAAAATCAGTTAAAATAAATTTAAATTTTTCTTAAAATTAGTAGCTTTGTTAATCATTTCTTAATAAATAAAACTACAAAATAAACTATTTTCTCTCTTTATGCAAATTTCGGACATTTTTTTTTTAATATCCATCAACTTCAAAGTGGAATTTTCATTTTTAGATGACGAATTTTTTTCGTTAAAATTAAAGCGGAAAATTTGCCTTTTCAAATATTTTAAACAATACTTTTCAATAGGAATATGAGAAAAAAAATGGAAAATGACATTTCGAGATATAATAATAATTATTAATTATTAATTATCAATTGACTTTTTTTTTGAAAATTGTTTCATTAGTTGGAAAATAGTAAAAAATGTTCTTTTTAAGAAGAATTTCAAAAAAAAAAAGTATGGGTTCTTTTTTCTCGAATGGGAAAATTTTCCATTGCCTGAATTTCCGGTTTTCAACGCAAGAAAAAGAAACAGCTTCATCGAGCAAACACGTAGAATCATTATCGCATTGTTTTCCCGTCCGACGATCCCCGCAACCTTTTTGTTTATATGAGGTTGAGTTGAACGCATGTTTTACATTTTATACATGTACCTCGCTTTCTATTCATATTTCATTTTATATTATTCAGAAATCTTTTTTCTTTCATATTATTAAAAATGATATAAAATTTCATTTTATTATAAAATTATAAAAGTTTTATTTTATTATAAATATTGCTAAATTTTCATTTTATTATAAAAATACTTATGAAAAATTTTTTATTCTTCAGATTTATTTGATTGTTTCCTCAAAATTTGATACTTGATTCCAATAAAAAAAAAAAATACTTTTCTATTTTCAAAACCGTGAGAGGCAAGTACATGGAACAAGTTAATTTTTTCAATTGTTCTATAAATATTGGGAAAATATTTTCTGAAAAAATTAGATTAGGATAATTAACGAAATTAGGTAAATATTTACCATATGTAAAATCTTTTATTGGGGGGGGGGGGGAAATAAATTATAAATGATGAAATTATTAAAATATTAACTTTTGTGTAGGGGAAGGGTAAAGTTTTGAAATGTTGGAGACAATTTTTATTAATTTTGATCCACCTGAGATTTATTGGTTTTTGTTTAGTGTATTGTAAATTGGATAATTATTGAAGCTGACAAAAGAAATGAACACGTTTGTGCATATAGGATATGAGGAGAATTGTTTGATTAGTCATTGACATCCGCGGGATGTTTAATCTCGTCCCATCTTCGCATCGATCATGTCAAAAGACAAGCGCAACATCGGCGACTTGAGTAACACCAGTGTGCTCATGCATAATTCAATCAGAGTTAGACGAAACGTCAATAGAGCTCGCAGATTATTTCTTTTCCCGGGCTGCTATTCTCTCTCTTTCTCTCCTCCCACTTTTCCCTTTTTCCCTCCTTCTCTTTTTCTCTTTCGCGCATAACCCTCCCTCAATTTCGCGCTCTGTCTCTCTCCTTTTCCATCATATACCAGCATCTCTTTTTCACCCTCTGAAACTCCCTCTCAGCAGCGTAACTATAGACACACACACACACACAAATGGAATTTTTTCTAAAAAGAGAATATTAAATCAAGACGCTGCTGAAAAATATGTTTCCCCAAATATATGTTAAAGTGACACATTGGAATTTATACACATATATATAATATAAAAAAAATAAATTGTGTACGGAAAAAAATTATAACCAACAGTAATAATTATTATCATCATCAATAGAAATGATTCACTTCAATTGTACGCGATGCTTTATTTTGCAAAAATAAGCCACGCCTACTGATCAATAAATGTTTGTAATGGATATGAAAATTTTATATATTATTTCCATGGGTAAAGAGAAGCAAGTTTTCATTAATTGGAATTGGAATTTCAAATTATTCTCTTATTACAATTACATGCGCCATAATTGATCACATATATAAATATTTGCAAACGAACATTCATTTTTCAGCTTAATTAAACGAAAATTCAAAATAAATATATTTCAATGATTTTTTAAAAATTAAAATACAAAATTTTACGAGTAAATTTCAAAATGATGCAATCAGTAATGAAACTTTGTATTGGCAAAAAAAAAAAATTGCTGAAAATCACATGCTTTACAAATACGTATTATGTATATGAATTTTTTAACTATACAAGTTTGGATCATTTACTATACTCATTGGTAGTTAATGTTCCTAATAGAGAATATAGAATTAATTAAAATTATTATGAAAAAAAACATTCTATTTGGCATTTTTTGGGAGAATTTAGAACGGGACCGCTTGGGGACATATTACATAACATATTTCAGTTTTACTTTATAAATAGTAAAAGTTACTTTATATTTTTTCCTTGTAGTAAAATTAAAACTTAATGGAATTTTTGTACCTTTTGGAAGTAAAAGTGTATGCCCGCCATTTTTTACTATTTGCGAAATAAATTTTACTATTTCTGAAGCAGATTTTTTTTAAATTATAGTAAAATTTACTCTGGAAATATAGTCAAAAATTGACTAAATACACGAAAAGAAAAAGATATTGTAAATTTTACTATTTACAAAGTAAAACCTTAACTGTCTGGAATTTCTGCGCATTTCTGTCAATTTTTAATTTTTAACTATTAATTAATTTTTTAATTAATTTTTGTCTACGTCCGAAGTTAATGCAACTATAATTTTACTAAAATTCACTGTTTGGAAATAGTATAAAATTTACTCCGGAAATAGTAAAAATTGACAAAAATGCGCAGAAATTTCGCAGTTTATTGTCAACCTTGTAAATCGTAAAATTTACTTTAATTTTTTCCCGTGATTTATTTGATAATAGACAACTAATCGGTTATTAGAATCAAATAAATTTTTTTTCCTCTATATATGTAAAGACACGCTTTGTTTCCCTCTCGTGAACCTTAATGCCAGAAATCAGGAAACACATATATATATAAAAGATATGAGAAGAATATTGTGAGAAGATGTACAAGTGAAGAAAGCATATTGGCAAAAGAGATATGGACACATCATAGGAAAAGAGAGAGACAAATAAAAGGAAAAGGAAGAGTGTATATAAAAGAGAGAAGTGGGAGGAAAAAGAGAGGAAAAAAAGAGTGGTTTTACGGAAGAGTGCGAGAACTCAGGGGGGGAGCGGGTGTCGCCCCCTTCACCCTAACCCCCTGCGGCCTATTCGTCGTTTCATCCCCACTCGGTCTTCTTTTATATTTTAATCAACTAATTCTGCGCAATGCGTACATTTATTGCGCCCTTTCGGCTGCCCGCACACAGCTCCGCAACCATTCCGCGTTTTAATTGCGAGATGAGGCTCGCTGCTGATTCGATGGGATTTTTTCCTAACCGGCCAATGAGAGCTCGATCATCGCACGAATCGAGCGCGTTTTAGCCCAGTTAATTTTTCAACGGTATATTCACCGCTTCGCGCGTTCCAACGCCTTTCGCCCAACGTTTGTTCGAGGGCGGAGAGGACTGTTCTTTTTATTATATATATATATATGAATTTCCTTCCACACTTTTCCAAACACAGGGTTGTTAATCGTCGGGCATTTATTTTCATTGCGAATGAAAAAATCGTTAAAATCAAATATTTTTTATTATTTTTTTTTTTGATAAATTGATTGACAGGGAGAGAGAGAGAGAGAGAAAGGGAGATATGCATACTTGTTGTCATGCTGTTTCGCGTCGAACAACAAGAGATGAGGAAAGGACAATGGGAATTATCGCGGAGATGGAAACGGCTGTGATGAGGAAGAGAGGTTTTTTTAATGCGAGAGCGAAATCCTCTGTCTTTTACATAGTCAAGGGTTTGTTCTCTACCCTTCTTCTTCTTCTTCTTCTTTTTCTTTTTTCATGCTCGACCCCTCACCCCTTCCGACAACCACTCCTTCCTCTCTTTGTCTTTCTTCCTCTTTCGCAATTTCGCGGTTCTTTCCTCCCTACTGCTACTTTTTTCACCCCTCCCCCTCCCCCTCGCCCTCTTTCCGAACTCTCTCTAACTCACTCATCCTCCTCGTCATCGCGCCGCTTTTTACTTTACTCCCACCCAAGAGTCGCACTACTACTACTGTACATAAAAAAAAGCTTATATAGCCATCGTGCAAAGGCAAAAGAGGGAAATGAAAGCGAAACTGTTCAGCAGTGACTACCCCACGAACCTCGTTGCCAGCAGCCACCACAGGCACCCTCCCTCTTCCACCCCGACGCCCTCACACTCATACAACTCTAAAGCAAGCAGCCACCCTCTGGTGCCACCCTTCTAATTTTTCCACCCCTTTCACTAAAATTAAAATCAATAGTGGCACCACGTGCCGGCTGCCGGGAACCCGCGCCAGAAAAGCCACCCTCATCAGCCGAACCGAAGCCCACCCCTCTTCGGAACTGTTTTAAAATAGTCGGTCTACACCTCGACGCCATTATCGCGGTTTCAAATTGAAATATTCGCTGGTCCGAAAAGGGACAGTGAGCCGTCAGTCATCAACTAGTAGGTAACTGGCTCCCCCCCCCCAAGCACAAGGAGAGAGAGAGAGAGAGTGCAGCATGCCTTATGGTAGCAAACGCTCATTATCGAGTCCTCACTGTACCGTCTTTCAAGGATGAGAATGTTTCGATGAGAAAAACAGCCACCCTCTTCCGAGCGGATTCACTTCAAAGAAGTGATTTTTAGCGCGTCCCTTTCTTGCCACAGCAGAAAAACCAGGACTTTTAATGATATGCCTTTCATTTGAAAAAAAGAATCCCACAAAAAGCCATTTTTCAACACACTGAAAAATCAATTGTTTCTTTTTTCTGAAAAATCAATTGTTTCTTTTTTCTGCTCTTCAAAAATTTTTATTTACTAACGAATCTTTATCAAACCTTGGGCCTGGATCCTAAATCTGGATCGGTCGACAAGTTTCCAACCAAAACCTTGGGGCCAGTTTGATATGGCAGAAATTTAAATTTTCCGCAACGATAATGCTGATTCTCGAAATAAAATTCTCCCAGGATTTTCAAAAGAGAGTAAATCTAATTATTGCAATTTTTTTCAATTGCGGAGAAATTCTTTCTAAATCACGCAAATATGGGGGAAAATGTGATTTTGCCAGATTGAGGAACATAGTGTGACCTCTTTTTGAAGATAATTGCTCGAAATTCTCAATCAACTTGAAAATGAAAAATTCGTTCCTTTCGATCAGATTAATTCCAAAATGCAGAACATTACCCAAAAATAATAAAAAATTTAATAAAAACATCTAATTAATCTATACAATCATAAAAGAAAATTGTCAAACAATAATATATTAAAATTACTCTCTAAATGTGAATTAGTAAGAATTTTAACTAATTTGAATTAGTGACTCACTTTTTGCTTTTGAATTAGTTAAAATTTACTAATAAATTAGTAATTAGTAATTAGTAATTAGTAATTAGTAATTTACTAATTTATTAGTAAATTTTAACAAATTCAAAAGCAAAAAGTGAGTCACTAATTCAAATTAGTTAAAATTCTTACTAATTCAAATTTAGAGAGTAAGCAAATAATAGAATCTATAATACTTATACCCCCTTCAATTCCAACTTAATTGTGAGCAACGAATTTCCTCGCCATCTATCGGACATTCATGGGAAAATATTGCAGATAATAAAAATATTAAAAAAAAAGAAAAAAAAACTCAACACTGCATCTTTGAAAAACTGCTATCAATTGTTTATACCAACATATAATTAGCCATGAATGACGCTTTTACGTAAATTCAAATGCAAGCATTTTTTTTTAAATAGAACAATAAAAAAAGACTTATTAAAAATAATTCGAACGTAATTTCTGAATCATTTAAATCGATTGCAAGTTAACTTTTAGAATTGCAGCTGCCAAGTGTGATATTCTGATATTTTATGTAAATCTCATTTAATATTACATGTGTCAAATTGTAAAATTATACTTGGAAATTGGGTTACTTTACATTTAAAAATTAATTAAATCAATAAAACTTCACATAACAAGATAAGACTGATGCATTATTCATTCTTTTTTTAAACAGTATGAAGCAATTTCAATCTTTCAACTAAATATTTAAAATTTCTTAATAGGTAATAAGCCAATAATCGCGAGCGATAAAAATATATATGCTACTTTTTACTTCTCATCAGAAAGGTAAACTGACTATTCACTGGGATTACTTTTTTCTTTCATATTTTAACGTTTAATCCTTTATAATTTGCAAAAAAAAAAAAATATTAATACTTATGCGGAGAAATTGATCTTTTTTTTATTTATATATATATATTGCAAGTAGAATAATTACGTGTATATAAAAAAAGAGATCAAAGATTTATGATTAAAATGTAGAAACTTTTTTCGATTATCAAAAAATGAAGTGAAATTTATTATTTTATACATGTAATAGTGTTTTCTTTTCAATTGCTTGGAATGTTGCATTATATTTATTCTCGTGTTTTTTCCTTTTTTTTATCAATCGACCCCTATGCATACAAAATCACAAAATGAAACGACCAATCAGGTATAGGAACCGTGTGTTATTTGACTCGAATGTGGAAATGCAATTCATAATATTTAAATTAGTCGTATATGCGAATTTCGAGGAATCATTTTGGAATACAGATGCGGTGAACATCGTGCAACATTACACATTGCCGGGTTGTTCGTTAATCAGGTATGATCACCTTCCTCCTCCCCCTTCTTCTCCGTTGATGTATTAATGCAAACATGTCGACGATCACATTTTACCTTTCAATGTTTTCAAACGCACTAGAGTCAAATTGAAATTGCGTCCTTTCTATTATATATAGACAATAATCAGATTTGTAAAACAAACAAGAATTCATCGATTGCATATACATATATAAAAAAATAACGAGAAAAAGTTTATAAATAAAACGCGTATTTAACAAACATTCAAAAGTGGTGTGTTAGCGCGTGAGATTTCAATTTATTGGAAACCAATATTGGTTCACTGGAAAAAAAAAAGAAAAAAAAAAAAGTAAAAAACTATATTCATAAATTTTGGTATTTATTGCGGAATCTCTCACAGAAAAATAAATAGAAAAATGTTTGCACTTTTATTGGGGAAAAAACAAAAAAAAAAAAATTCGACATTGAGGGCATTTTGATTAGTTATTAAAAATTGATGATTTTTGTTAAAACAAGAAATATTTTTATAGTTATAGAGACATTTGTAAATTTTATTCCTGTTTGCTTAAAAAAAATTTCAATTTGACAATTTTTCAATAAAACATACCAAGTTTATTTAATTCATCTTTCGGATTTTATAAAAACACTCAAATTATAGTTGATTGGATTATTCTATAAACATTTCGCGTATTATATTTATCGTAATTGAAATAATTTTGTTTGTAAAGTATTTTCTGCATCGGTAAATTAATAATAATAATTATTATTATTTTAAATGCATGTAATAAAATTCGAAAATATATTTACTCTCTAAATGAAGACCTCCACGGAATAACGAATAACGATATATGGCACATTTTAACATTAATGTAATTATAATGAAAATATGTGCATGTATTATTGAAAAATATGCCTAAACGAATAAAATAGTAAAATTGTATATATATATAGAGTATACAATTTATTGATTTTTCATTATATACTTTGCTGGAATAACTATCTATGGCAAATCAAAGTTGAAAATTGTAAGCATTTTTAATTGTGCCATAGATCGTTATTCCGTGGAGGTCTTCATATTTACTATGTATACTTAATCAATTATAGGTTTTTAGTATGTCAACAGCTAAGGTTTGCTCTTTTATAAAAAATATAAAGAATTTAAAATCGACCTTGAAGGCTGCGAAAATACTGCAGAATTTTGCATTAAAATCAACAATCTGTTTGATGCTATGAATCGAACTCATTCAGATACAGCTCTAAAATTTAATACTGCAGATTGTATTGTAAGAACAAAAACATTTAATTTAAGTAGTAAATGTAGAGGCAGAAATGTTTAATACCAAAACCTATTTTACAGGTGATGAAAGACTTCATTTCTTGGATGGATGAATGGAAGAAGAAAACAATGTCACACCCAGAACATTTTTTGACTTCTTCTACAAGCGAAGGGCTCAGGGTAACATTCCGGTCCATGATTCATTTGAACAAAATTTTAATGGAATTATACAAATTTCAGTACGTATTGACTGGCAGAATCAATCAGGACCCTTTGGAGGTAATTT
>JUFY01022346.1:0-12500 GCA_001855655.1 Leptopilina clavipes
TTTTTTTTTGAAATTAATAATAGCAATAAGGAAATTTTTGACAAAATTAAAAAAAATTAAAAATTTTATTTCTCTCTAAATTTAAAATTGATAAAAAATTTTTAACTAATTTGAATATTAGTGCGACTGATTTTGCTTTTGAATTAGTTAAAATTTTGACTATAGTTTCGTAACTGAGACTTTTTGCCTTTTTATTTAGTTAAAATTTAATCATAAATTAGTAGAAAAATTTGTTTTTACGATTTATTAGTAAACTTTAACTAATAAATTTATTCACTTAACTAATAAATTTACTAATAAATTAGTAGAAAAATTTTGTTTTTAATTTTTATTAGTAAAAATTATTAATAAATTTGCAGAAAAATGTTTATTTCTATTTATTACTAAGATTTAACTCATTCAAAAGCAAAAATTCAATCAAGTATATATTTTTACTAAAATCCGCAGTTTTATTTTATACTGAAAAGTAATATATTAAAATTATTAGACTGATTTTAGCAGTCGAATTTATATATATATATACATATGTATTTTTCTAAATATCCGCCTTGAAAATTATTATGTAAATATTTTAAAAGAAAAAAAATTTCGATAGAAACGATATAGTATATATATTAAAAGGTACTAAAAATCCTATATCAATAATACTTGGGAAAACACACACTCCATTAAGCATTGGGTTATATCCCTTTCCCATATCGTTTTTCAAAAAACGAAAAATCCTAAATCAACACTAAATAGTCTATTTTCTATATATATCTATATACAATAGTTTTATACATATATATCAAAAAGTCACCCCTCGTAGCACGCGTTTTCTTTTCAATTTAAAATTCAATTTCAACGTCATCGTAACCTGAATAAGATATATGTATATATTGGTTTTTCCGCACCACTATCGTCCCGAGAATAATCGATTAAGTTGTTTAAAGACTAATGGCCGAACGGTACTTATCCCCATTATTGGCACACCAGGGAGAAAGTTGAGGGGAAGGGGCATAAATATTTTAAAAGATAAAATAGTAATATCCCGTGTGTATAACTTCCTAATAGCGCGTAATGTCCTCTGTATAATAGATTCAATAAAGCGTAATAAAGCAATTGTAACTATTAAGTCCAGATTTAAAAGAAAAACTAATGTCAAAATCGTATTCAGCGACCCCAAAAACCCCCAAGTGGAAATATACCAGCGAATTCGATCGATTTTTCTAATTATCGCCGCCATATTGGATCCGCCATTTTGAATATTTAAAAACTAATATCAGATTCGGAATCAGCAACCCCAAAAACCCCCAAGTTGAAAATTTCCAGCGAATTCGATCGATTTTTCTAATTATCGCCGCCATATTGAATCCGCCATTTTTAATATTCAAGAACTAAAGTCAAATTCGTATTCAGCGACCCCAAAAACCTCCGAGTTGAAAAATAAGCATTTTCATTAAAAAAAATAATACTAAATAATAATAAATAAAGAAATCGTCCCTATTTAAAAGTAAATGCAGAAGAAAATTAGAATAATATATTAATTTTGTATACTGACCTGCCATACCGAAGAACGTGTAAGAAAGGATGAGCAGGGTGGCGAGGTACGGCGGAAACCTGTATCCTTTCGTCATGGCAGTAACGGAAGGGACGGTGACATTTCGACTCGGGGAAATAATTTCCTCATCGTTATTGAGGGTGGGCAGCCGTGATTCAGTGTCACTTTGCTGCCATGGTGACTCACTATTAATCCTACTACTAATCCTAGTCGCCGTTGTCGTCGTCGTTGCTGTTGTTCCTCTCGACCTCCTACTCCTTCTCGTTTCGTCCAATTGCCTCGGATGTGACGTGTGAGGAAGATGATGGTGCTGATGGTAATGATGATGATGATGGTGGAGGTGTCGCTCCTGGGCAGGATGGTGATGGTAGAGGTAGGATTGTCCATGCTCCCGATGACACGTGTCAATGTCATCGTCAGCCGTAATCCTTTGTCGACTCTCCTCAAGTCTCCTCTGCTCCCAGCGCCCAAACTCCACACTCCTTATATTAATATCCACCTGGGAGGAACAAACACAAAAAAAAAACGATAAGAAGAAGATTCAAAAGTATTTTTTTATATTAATATCCATCTGAGAGGAACAAATACAAAAAAAAAAAAAACAATACGAAGAAGATTCAAAAGTATCTTTCATTTCTATTGAAAATTTCTATTTTAAGAATTTAATTTCAATGAAAATTTACAAATTTGCCTTAAACATTATTGCTTTTGATAAATATTGTTACTGCGCATGTACAAGTATCACAGTACTATTGCGCATGTGCAGCGAATATCGCATGCGCATGCGGTAATGACATAAAGTGCTATTACGCATGTGCGAATATTGTACGCACATGCGTATTTCCATAAGAATCCACAAAATAGATTTTAGGTTAAACAATAATTGGCCTGACTATTAATAGTCAAAGGCCCAAGGAAGAAGAAGATTTTAGGTTAAGTTGACGAGTTAATTTAATGAAATCTCCCTATTATGGAGCGAAATAAACAAAAATAAAATAAAAATAAGGAGAAATTATTATTATTATTATTTTGAAAACAAAATTTACCTCGTCAAGTTCAGTGCAGCGTGGAATGAGGTCCGAAATGCTGTTGTTCGTTTCCGAGTGGAGCTCTCCAGCTTCCTCGATTTCTCGTGATGCTACCGCTGCAGCTTCTGTCGCCGCCGGTCGTCCGTCTGGTGCACCTGGCCCAGAACTCCGACGCACGTGCCGCCGCCTCCCTGTAACCAAATATCCGACCGCACGAGCGTTTACAGTGTGTTCTATCTTGCGAGGCGCCTCAACGATCTACCCCCTGAATACCATTTCTCTCTCTCTCTCTCGCTCATTCACTCGTCTGGCTCTCCAGTTGACTGTGTCTGCTCTACTCTGCCACATGATGAGGCCAAAAGAGCCTCTTTAATTTCGCCACCCCGATGATCATCGAAAGGGACGATTCCATCCGATCCGATGGTTTCATCATGATCCCCGGGGTGGCCCATCGCTCTCGTGTCGGAGAGTGAGAGAGAGAGAGAGAGAGATACTTTTAAGGCAGGTGGGATCGTCTTCTCTTCCGCTCTGGGTATCATTAACAATATTACTCATGCCTCATTTTATAGGCTATCCGAAAATTGCTTCAAGAAAAAAGGGCCACACCAGACATATCCCACCTCCTGATCAATTTCAAATACACAGTGTATACTAATACTCTCTTTTGCATCAATTCGATTCCCATCAGGTTCTAAATTTACCTTTCAAGACACCCTTTAAAACTTCTCTCTTTTCCTTTCACACTTTTTTTTCTTTTATCACGAAAATTTTTCTACTTGAATTCCAATTATATTCGATATAATTAGAGTTCAATTATATTCGATATAATTAGAATTCAATTATATTATAATATAATTGTATTAATTATATAGTTAGTTGGAATCAATTCTTTATGAAATATGGAACAAAAAAGTCCTTTTCGATATTTTAATTGGTTGCGTATTTTCCGAATTATTGTGATTTAAAGTTAGCGCCGAAAAGAGAGGGGGGAACTCTAATTCCCTCCCGGCGATCATGAACTGTTCGGCGTTAACTTTAAATCACAATAACTCGGAAAATACGGAACCAATTAAAATATCGAAAAGGACTTTTTTGTTTCAAATTTCATGAAGAATTGATTCCAACTTACTATGATTAAGATAATTTTATTATAATATAATTGAATTCTAATTATATCGAATATAATTAACAATCTAATTTTAAATCACTATAACTCGCGGAAAATACGCAACGAATGCAAAAATCAAAAGGGGCAGTTTTTATAATGTAATTATATTCAATATAATTATAATTATATTCAATTATTATTATTCAATTATATTAGAATATAATTAGTTACTTGGAATCAATTCTTTATGAAATTCTAAACAAAGAAGTCCTTTTCGATTTTTCAAATGGTTCCGTATTTTCCGAGTTATTGTGACTTAAAGTTAACGCCGAATTGTTCTTGAGCGCCGGGAGGGAATTAAAGTTTCCCCCTCTCTTTTCGGCGCTAACTTTAAATCACAATAACTCGAAATATACACAACCAATTAAAAAATCGAAAAGGGGCTTTTTTCTTCAGAATTTTATAAGAAATTACTCTTCATAGTCTAAATGTATATAATATAATAAAAAAAATTTAATAAAATTAATATTTAATATTAAAATCTCTTCAAAAAAATTCAATTTTCTTTCGATAAAGTTTCAATATATCATAGATTATACATTATTATTTGAATTGAAAACAGGTATCAATGTCTCTCAGATAGATATCTCCTCTAGTAAATTTCTAAACTGGAAAGAGTTGCAAACCTGCGGTCAATAATTTGCCATGTCATTATGACAAACGCGCGGCTATCTCGAGCCGGATGCAGACATTATTGGCCGCAATCGGAACATTATCGAGCAAGATTTTTTTTTCTTACTTCTCCCCTTTCGATCAACAATTATATATAATATTATGCTAAACATTTGAATCTACGTCAAAGCAGTTACTTTTTTTTCCCCCACCATTGTTTGTTTCTCACAAGAAAATAAAAAAAATAAAATAAAAAAAATCGCAATAAATTAAAAGCAAACAAGAAGGAAAAAATGTGAGCGAAACGGAACTAAAACTATATTTAAAAGAAAAATATAAATAATGACAATTTAAAGAAAAAATTAACCGTGAAAAAAATATAATAAAAAAATATAATAAAAAAATACAATAAAAAAATATAATAAAAAAAAAATTAGGAGCGTTTAAACGGAAATTTGTTGGGATATATTATAACTGTGGCAACCTACGTAAAATCACTTTCCGCTTCGGTATTCAACGACCTACATATCATTTCTGGATCGGATAAAAGAATGAAAAAGCGAAAAGAAATCGTGGGGGATGGAGAGGAACTTGAAGCGGAAAGGGGAGCACCAAGAGAAATAACGAAGAAGACGAGGAAGAAGAAGAAGAAAAGGGGGGAACATCTGGTACATGAAATGAATGTATATTCAAACGCAGGTCACAACACGTTTCTCTCGCATTATTATATATTAATATATAATATATAATACGCTGATATTCTTGACGAAAGGAGCGAATCGGAATTCTAAATGGTTGTTTTTTTTTGTTTTTATAAAAATCATATATGATTCAATAGTGACCTTGCCCCTGTAATTGCTCTTTAATACCGGTCACAATATATTAACTCAATATGCCGGCAATCGTTCAATGAAATCAATATTGCGTCATTATTGATTGAGCAACTGTTATTGATATTGGTTCATTAAACATTCCCATCAGTGATCATGGTGTGTCATGTAACAATAAAATTATTACTTTCAATAGAAAACTATATTATATAGCGACTGTAAACTCAAAAGTATCAAATTGATACCCAAAAGAATCAAATTGATTCCAAATTTTTGGACCAATTTGATACTTTTAAGTTTACAGTGAGTATAATATTAGTATAATATTATATAGTATAGTATTCTATAGTATAGTATTAGTATAGTATTAGTATAGTATTAGTATAGTATTATATAGTATAATATTGTATATAGTATAATTATATTATACTATATTTTATTTTTCAAATTTAGAGCTTAGAGCACGTTCTCTTACGAAATTACAAACAAAAAAGTCCTTTTCGATTTTTTAATTGGTTGCGTATTTTCCGAGTTACAGTGATTTAAACTTAACGCCGAATGGAAGAGTTCCCCCTCTCCTCTACATGGCAAATTCGGCGTGAAGTTTAAATCACTATAACTCGGAAAATACGCAACCAATTGAAAAATCAAAAGAGGCATTTTTTATTCAAAATTCCACAACGATTCAAAATCCGTTCGTTGATTCTAAAATACTGTCAAATTTAGTATAATAAACCGTTATTTTATAACAGAATGTAATGGAACTTGTTGAAATGATGAATGATCTAAGAATGAATAATGTTTAGCAATGCGCACTTGTTCGATGATTATCAATATAATAAAACCCGGCGAAGTTGTCACAGAAACACGGCTAATGTCGCTAATAAATACAGATTTAGAACATCGATTATACCGCGAGTAGATATCATGCTCCACATGTCGACACTCTCGTTAAAGTGTATATGGAAAGTGTGAAGAGTATATGTCTTGCAAATCATATTTATATCTCTAGAAGAGAATATAAGTTTCAGTGCATACGCATAGAAAAAAATATATATATATACAAATCGTGCGTGCAAGTAAGTGTAATACCTTGACAAATGGTTCGTTGTATATGACACATCGTTTTCTGACCTCTTGCGGAGAAAACATAATACTTTATATGTCGCTACATACATATTATATGTACATATATATAAAATGTGTATACAAGAATGTAAAGTCTGTATAATAGTGTTATATATAGTATATATAATAGTGTTATATATATATATATATATATATATAGTTGTAACTTATACCGATTACTATGGGGACGTGTGACTGTTCACTCTTGTATGACGTATGTTGGCTTAAGAGCAATTTAGACACGGCCAGTGAACAGCATATGCGTTATATGTGCTTTACTTCATTCTCCACCATCGATAACAAAAGGTCATATCTCAGAAGAGACGAGATACTGCCTGATACGGCCTCGAGACAAGAATGCATTTAAGATTTCAGTTCAAAATAAACCTGTTGTACAATTTGTTACAGAGATATTGGGCCTTATTTCATTATGTCTTTTACTTATATAACGTTACTGCGCGATATTACGCAGTAATACGAGATGTTACGGGTATTACAAATTAATACAGGATATTACGTACTATTACGTATGTAATATGGAATTTAACGTATTATTACGTATGTAATATGGAACTGAACGTATTAGTACGTACGTAATATAGAATTTAACGTATTATTACGTACTATTACATAAGTAATACGGAATTTAACGTATTATTGCGTATTATTACGAACTATTATTTACGTAATACGAAATTTAACGTATTATTACGTACGTAATACAGAATTTAACGTATTATTACGTATGTAATACGGGATTACACGCATTATTACGTACGTAATACAGGATTTAACGTATTATTACGTACTATTACGTATTATTACGTACGTAATACAGAAATTAACGTACTATTACGTATGTAATACAAGATTAAACGTATTATTACGTACTATTACGTATGTAATACAAGATTTAACGTATTATTACGTACTATTACGTATGTTATACGGAATTTAACGTACTATTACGTAAGTAATGCAGGATTTAACGTATTATTACTTACGTAATACGGAATTTAACGTATTATTACGAACTATTATGTACGTAATACGGAATTTAACGTATTATTACGAACTATTACGTACGTAATACGGAATTTAACGTATTATTACGTATGTAATACAAGATATTACGTATTTGCTTTTTTTTTAATATTTCTTTTATTTTTATGCAGCTCTACATCATTAAATTAAAAAAAAAAATATTCTTATTTTAACTGTACATTCATTTTTTTTTTGTTTTGTTTAAATTACTTCATGGATTATTAATTTTCCTTAAGACCGTGGTGCGAATGATGACGAGTGCATATATATGCAAAATAAACATCAAAAGTACAGAAATAATAACGCCGCGCCGTGAGGCATGAGGTGCATTGGCACTAAATATGAAGACTGTCGCGAGAGCATTTTAGCGCACCAAGAAGGTAAACAAAATTAAATAAATAAATAAAAGGAAAAAAAGGAAAGAAAGCATTAAGCAGAAATAGAAAAAAAATGATGATGAGTCTAATTTTATTCTAAATGTGATAAAAAAAAGGCGATAAAAAAAATTTGAGACAAAAATTTCTCGAGCGACACTCTCTTCCCACATCTCTCTTTTTCTCTCTCTCTCTCTCTCTCTTATATATAATTGGTCATTTCCCTTTCGTAGAAATTCGTTGTGTATCGTATAGCTTTATATTTCGAATTAAATCATCATTTTAACTTGAAATTGCAAATCGTCTAGAATTTAGGTTATTTCACAATTGCTCATTTTAGAATTACTTCCGTGTGTGTTGTTTTAAATGTGCAATGTTCACGCGAGAACTTTGGCCTCTGCGAATTTCAATAAGCGAATAACATATACTAATGGAGAAGAGGTAATAATTTTCTAATTTAAGGAGTTTCCTTCCCTGCGGTTTAATTTCCTTGGTATTTTCATAAATAATATACTTTGTCCATTGGTTTAACAATATAAATTTTACCAATCGTTTTGATTCTTATTTTCTACCGTCAATTTTAACTATATACCGTGATACCGTCAAAATTAAAAATATCAACGCGGTATTTAGAAAAATTTTCAACAATTGATGACGGTATACCGTCATCAATTTTTATCTAAATCGAGAACTTTTTTTTACTTCATCGCACGACATTGGAATTTTTATAATTCAAACTAAAACTGTATTGAAGAATTTTTTTTATTTTCCATACCTTCTGAGTGCTCTAGTGATTGTTTATACTCAGAAGAATGTTCTCTCTCTCTCTCTCTCTCTCTCTTTTTTTGCTTCGTTTCATTTTTCGTAGTAAAGAATCTTTTATTTTTAGATTCTTACATCATTTTAAACGTTCTCGCGGTGTCCGGTGATAAAGAGCATATAATCCGATTCGCGAACGAGGAACTTCCACGCCGTAACTAACCAGTGCTAAGTAGGAAAAGCGTGATCTCTCTCGGAGAGTTCTCTTGAGAAAGTAATGCGGCGCTGATTCAATTTTATGGGAAGAACCGACCGAGTTGTATCTATACATATATATACTGCCTCTGCACATTAACGCCAAGAAAAGAAATAGTGTAAACAGCTTTCATATGTTACATACTTTTTTTCCATCAGTTAAACAAAAACCCTTTTCCCTCTTTTCATTATTTCTATCGTTTAAATAAATTAATAAATTTAGAAATATAGAATGCTATTTCTAATTTTAGAAAAATTTCCACTCTTATTAACAAATAAATAAATCAGTGAAAAAAGTCATTTTTTCTCTCCAATTTTGAAAATATTTATTTTAATTTCAATAATTAAAAAAAAAATATTGCTTTTATTGGTGGGAAATTAGCATAATTAGAGTAAACGTTTATAGCAGGGGGTAAAAAAAATATAAGAAAAAAAGCTGTAGCGGTGATGAATGAAAAAGAAAAAACAGTAATGTGACAGTTTGCTGAAGTGATTTGTCATCTTTAAGTGTTTAAATTTCATCCCCAAGGACCATCTGCACAAAAAGGACCCTTGAGGGTGATCAATGTTTCAGTGAACATCAACAGTCAAAACCCAAAATAGCATGTTCGAAAACATTAAAAAAAAAAAAAACCAAGAGGACACAATTTACAAAATTCAAGATTTAAAATCCATTACACCGATCCGTTTCATTTACAATATGATGATAGAACACACAAATCTGATCATAAATATAAAAAAAATATTGTTAATAATATAATTTTTAAATTACATTAAAATATAATTAAATAAATATAATTTTTATTATTCTTTTTATAATTACCTCCCTATTATTATTCTCTTCTTTACTTTTACACTAACTGTCAACAGTAAGTGCCGTCGATATTATCTACCGTCAACGGTAAGTATCTTCAATGTTATAACTACTTTCAACAGTTGTTCAGAATGTTAGCAGTGGTCTTCGATATTAACAACGGTAAGTGTCTTGGACATTAAAGAATGTAAAAAGTAAGTGTCGATAAGTTTTAATATCGAAGACACTTACCGTCGGTAACAAGTAGCATTTATGGCAGTTTTTATCGATAGTAATTAATATCAGAGGCACTTATCGTCAACAGTGATCAATATCGAATATACTTACTGTTCACGGTAAGTAAATATCGACAACACTTACCTTCGACAGTATTTTTAACACTTAGTGTCGTTAACTGCAAATACCACAGACGGTAAGTGCCTCCGATATTAACTGCTATCGACAGTAAGAGTCCTTAATAGTAACGACCTACCGTCGTTGGTAGTTTGGCAGTAAGTATCGTAAAATGCAACCACCAACGACAATAAGTGTCTCTGACATTGACTACTATCAACAGTAAGTGTATTTAATACTATCTTTAACAGTAACGACTTACCGTCGTTGGTAGTTTGGCAGTAAGTGTCGTAAACTGCAACTATCAACAACGATAAGTCGTTACTGTTAAAGATACAATTAAAGACACTTACTGTTAATAGTAGTCAATGTCGGAGACACTTACCGTCCTTGGTGGTTGCAGTTTACGATACTTACTGTCAAAACTACCAACGATGGTAAGTTGTTTTTATTAAAGACACTTACTGTCGCTAATAGTCAACATCGGAGGCACTTACCGTCGTTGGTACTCGCAGTCGACGACACTTGGTGTCAGAAAAATACTGTCGACAGTAACTGCCGTCGATATTAACTACCGTGAACAGTAAGTGTTCACGATATTAATAACTAATGACAGTAAGTGCCTCTGATATTAACTCAGTAAGTGAACTCAATATAAATTACCCTCAGCAGTAATGTATCAAATGCTAATTATCGTCAATAAGAAAATAGTTTTTCCGCCATTTACTGTGAGTGCGCTATTAATAAAAAAATGTATATCAAGAGAAAAATAATACCGCGTTTATACAAAATACACTGACGTTGATTTCTAAAGTGTCACACGTCAAAGTGACAACACATTAACAAAAGTTAATCCCCGCTTTACTGAGGGCGCAAAAAAAAAAAAAGTGCAACCCTTTTGTATTGAGTTTATATATGGCGCAACGAGACATGAACAACCAGTGTTTCCACGCAAAGGATAAAGTTCATTGTCAATGAATGATGAGTTGAGTGCGCTACTCAGCTTGTGATCTCGGTCGCACGACCATGGCACGTGTCCCTTGTTGAAAAAAAAAGAAGAAGAATAAGAAGAGAAGCCGCCTCAAAGTAGATTTCTTTTTTTTTCCCGGGGAGAATCGAGGGAGAAGTAAAGCAATAGACAGTTTACAGCTGCGTCTCATCCAAACACGGAAATTCATATGTACTTAATATAATATATAACCTAAAAATTTGTGTTTAAAGAGAAAAAAAAAGAAGAAGAAAAATTAGAGCCTCTTTAGGAAAAAGGACACTCTCTCTGAAAACACAGCCTGTGCTGCTCCTCCTCCTTTTTCACGTTTGTCAACGCTTTCGAGTGTCCACGTGTCCTGCTGTCAAAAAAATGTCGAAAAACTCTTAGCGCTCGCGCGCGACCACCAGCTGAAACTAGATCGACTATCCGCACAAGTCCGGATGCTGAATTTTTAAGGAGAAAAAAAAATGAGGAGGAGGGACTGAAAACTGGTCGTGCGCCAGGAAGTTTCGTTGATGCAGGGTTGCCAAGTCGCGAAGAAATTAAAAGAAAGAAAAGAGAGAGAGAGAGAGAGAAATAAAAAGAAAACATTACAAGTTCCAAAGTGGCGAGACAGAGAGTTAACTTTGCGTTGCCTGCGCCTTTTCTTTTCTCAATGAAAACACTTGGTCCGGATAATCTTTTTTTTGTCGATAATGGACGCACTCGGCATAAATGACATACTATAAATAATGTTCTGTTCATTTTTTTTCTCTTTTTTTTAAATTTCGATCTAGTCTAAACAATTTTAACAAAAGCACTGAAGGAAAAATTGTACAAAATATTTGATTGTGAAAAGAAAAAAAAATTAACTCCAAGGGGATTCGAACTCTAAGCGCTTGACCAACTCAGGCGCTTAACGACTCCGACCGTCTCAAAACTTTAGAACCATTCAAACTGGTCTATAAAGATTTTATATTCTATTTTCCAAATCGTAAAA
Organism: Leptopilina clavipes; assembly: GCA_001855655.1. Lineage (NCBI taxonomy): Eukaryota > Metazoa > Arthropoda > Insecta > Hymenoptera > Figitidae > Leptopilina > Leptopilina clavipes. The sequence continues at coordinate 11,856 of JUFY01022346.1, forward strand.
ATTTTTAACTGGAAAATTAAAACCTTTTCTCGCACACTAAACAGAAGTATCAAATTGATATACTAATCGAATCAAATGGATACTAATCGAATCAAATTGATCCTAAAAGAATCAAATTGATTACAAATTTTGGTATCAATTTGATACTTTTAAGTGTACAGTGATAATTACACAAGTTCTCTTTTTAATCTTTCTCTCTATACTTATAATTTAACAATAACTCAATTTGTCGAAACCAATATATTATATTTTTTTCCGGATGATAACTATATATTTTGATCTAATTATACAAAAAGGGAAAAATTCCACAAATATTTGTCTATTGTCAAGTATCGTTGTGAATAGAGTTTTTCGAATTTTCGAATACCGTGAAAATTATGGGAATATATGTATTATAGATATATATGTGTCTGTGTGTGAGTATATTGAAATATAAAAATTCGAAAATGAGAATAAGTACAATAAGGTGTGTAAAATCCCCTGGATTTTCGAGGAACGTGAGGGTGGGGGGCTTATTGTGGGGCGTGCAAAGTTAAACCCAAGCGAAAAACAGGTATAATAATGGTTTGACTATAGTGCATTTTCGGCAGCTGCGAACGATGAATACACATATATATATATACACATACACGGCATGTGCGGTGC
>JUFY01022347.1:0-27746 GCA_001855655.1 Leptopilina clavipes
ATACCAACTATGTAGCTCTCAATCGACCGCATGACTATAAGATCGTTCATACATCTATTCGTATATGACTCAGCTATATCGCTTATAATTCTAAACCCCACTGTATTTTATGATTTTATTTTAAATTTTTAACATTTCTTTTTTCAAAGGGTTGCATTAAATTTACATTCATGGAAATTTAACCCATCTTGAACTAAAATACAATAAAAAAAAAAAAATACGCCAAATAATAATGATAATTAATAACCGACGAGTTTTTTTTTCATAATTACGATGAGAAAAATTAATTTTCTCCATTGAAATATTAAAAATACCCTCTAGAGAAATCAACAATTTTTTTCTGTTGACATTTTATTTATTTACATATATATCTATATTTAATCATCTCCGATCTAATATTGGTTTATTAATCAAATTATATTATCTGAAATTAAGAAAATGAAATTTTCTACTTAAAAAGTGACAACCATTAATAAATGACGTGTTAATTATTAAGTATGTATATATGAATATACGCATTTATAATGATTATGTATATTTCTTTGGGAAGACTCTGATGTGAGAGCGCAAATTCCATGAAATAAGCCTCTCAGTTCTTGAATGCTCTGAGACTGAATTTAAAATTAAATTGAACTAGATTAAAAATGTTGAAAGTACTTGAGAAACTTTATCAAGACTTTTATTTGATCCCTTTTTATCACTTTCTGAGTAATTTATTCTAAAACAAACTAACGCAAAGATTAATTAATCATAAAAATTCATAAAAGCAGAATTATAAATTTCCTGAACTGACAAGTGAATTGAGAAGAAGAAAAAAATACCTCGTTTAGGCAGAAAATATCTAATTATGTACACATTTTCAGTAAAACAGAAAGATTAATCATTAACTCAGGTAAAACGTGACACTTATTAATTTTCACCTTGAATATCATATTTAATTTTTTGTCAATAATCATTCATTATTATTTATTATTCCTATTATATAATTAATTAGGGAAAAATAATTTACTTAAAATGTAATCTTAGTTTGATAATTAAAAAAATTTTTAAGTCAGATTAAACGTAATTTTAAACTTCTATTTATCATCATGAAATTGAATTTGAGCTGGTGGAATTTTTTTTTTAATATACACAGTGTCACTTGCAATGAATTTCTTAATTAAGCGTACAAATAAAATATTCATTATCCCACCATAATCAGCTTATAAAACTGATTTTTTAATTAACTCTTTTTCTTCTAATACAGAGGGTGGCGCACTATACTTTTTTCAATAGCGAAATTTTGAAATACAGCGAAAAATTATATTACGTGACCTGGAAGGTGTGCCACCCGCTTGCGATCTGAAGTGTGTCGATTGGCGTGAGGCGGTGGTACCCTTCATAAATTAGTTTATCACATTCTGACCTGGTTGTTCACTGAATATTTGTTACTGTAAAAATTCGAAAAAGTTTTTTAAGCACACCCATATAAATATTTCCACCCAAAAAAAATCTTTTAGTGAATCAAAAAACTTTGATTCGAAAATTTAAAACAAGTAAATACACCCCTGAGAAATGTTTTATTGAAACCAAATATAATTTATTTGAGTAAAATAAAAGTAAATTTGTCCCCGAGCCTACTAACTTATTTATTTGGAACAAATAAAAATTCTATTTGACACAAATAAAAATTCTATTTGACACAAATAAAAATTCTATTTGACACAAATAAAATTTTTATTTGACACAAATAAAATTTTTATTTTAAGCAAATAAAATTTATTTGGAACAAATAAATTCTTTAGTAGGTTCTGAGTCAAATATATCTTTTTTACGGGTGTAGTGATTAAAAATTAAAAATCCAATTTTTCAACTGTTGGTAAAATTTTACATTTAAATTTTTTTATTAATTTTCCAATAAATATGCACTTTTTTTTATCAATATGTGAAAAAACTTCCGAAAAAAATATTCGTTAAATGTGAAATGTCAATCATAGTCGAAATTTTCAATAATTCCGATTTGGAGATTCAGAAATATGTAAATAATTTTCCTCGTGCAATCAATATTCTTTTTTTTTTCGTAATATAAAACGACAGAATATGCCAATAAATTTTTTACGCCTTCCGGGAATTAAATGAAATTAAAAAATGACGGTTTGGTACTTTTATAGTTTAGAAAAAATTATGTAATTTATTTTTATGATCTCCTATAATAATTTGGATGGAGTAAAAATGACCTTTTTTTTAGAACGAATTGAAATTAGCGTTGATATTCTAGTCAGAGTGAAAAATTCACTTCGAATGAAGAATATGAAAAGAAAGAATTGTAGTTTTTATTATTTAATTACATAATAGGAGACTTTTCTATTGGATGTGAAAAATTCGACTCTATTTTGTCATTTTTATTCGATTCGAAATAAGTAAAGGGTAAAATTATATTTTTGGAGTAAATTCATTATTTTTGTGTGGGAATTTTGACTGGGCCGTGGTCAGGGCCAGATTTGGAAGACTAAATAGGGTTGAAACAGGGAGAACCTGTTGGGACGAAATCTATTTTCCGCCCGAGCCAGATCTGGCCCCGGTCTGAAACTGGGCAATCATAAAGTTCCCTGTTTCAACCCGATTGGAGCCAGGATAGTGAATTTTAGGTCCCGACCTGGCCCAATCTTGTCCCTATCAGGGCCTGATGATAATTGGACTAAAATTAGCTTCGAACTGTGACTCTGATCAAATTTTGCTTCCCTACCTAGGCGCTAACAAGTGCCAGTTTGGGCCCCAGTTGGGGCCCTGTTAGAGCTGTTTAATATACAAGAATCATTTTTTTCGAAATAAAATTGTAAATCTCTCAACGAACCAGAATATCCAGATCTGGCCCCAGACTGGAATGTAACGCACGTCCCGACTTGGGCCCCGATCAGGACCTGATTTTCTAATAGGGATTAAAATATATCTGTCTTCAAAAGTCCCGATCAGGTCCCAGTCTGGAAATGTAACACACGGCCAGACCTGGCCCCAATCGGGCTGAAATAGAACTTCAACAAGTGGCCCCTAAAAAAGTGTGTCACTTCAAATCATATATGAAGAAAGAAGAAAGTCAGTTGCGGAAAAATAGGAAAAAAAAGTGAATGAGGTTAAAATCAATTTGTTTTTTTCCTCCTAAGAATTCCATAATATTTATGACCTTCGCCACTTAAGTATAATGCGTTTGTCTACTTTAACTTCGGTAAATAAAGTGACTTAATGTCGTGGGAGGATGAGAGGGTTTCAAAGACGAGTTTCCACCACTCGGTTTCCGATTACGCGGCGCAGGAACTCGTAGTCGAGTAATTATTACTATTAACTATCCTCGTCCTAATTCCTTAACGAGATGAGTGCAGAAATTCAGAGTTTAGCTGGATGATATAGTTTCAAGAAGATTCGCGGTGCGCCATATCTTAATTACTGATTTTATTAAAATATATTAATAACCAAATGTATTCCCAATCAATTTCAACATCATTAAAATTTTTAAGGTTGTCGTTTGAATTTTTTGGCCCGATCTGGTCCCAGTTGGGAATGTAACACACGTCCCAACCTGGCGCTATATTGTCCCTAGCAGGGAAAATTAGGAAATTTCCTACAATTTGTGGCCCTGATCGGGTTTCGCTTCTCAAACTGGGCCTAAACAGGGGTTCAACCTGGCCCCTTTTTAGGCCCAGATTGATCCATGTTTTGGCCTACTGGGACTCGATTAGAACCTGATGATAATCAGACTGAAATTAGCTTCATTCTGTGACTCTTATCGGTGTTATCTTCCCTACCTAGGCCCTAACATGGGCCAGGTTAGGCCCCTGTTATCTTTTTACAATACAAGAATTATTTTTCTATCCTTCGAAATAGAATCGACAATTTCTCAATTAGCCGTTTAGTAGAAATATTCCAGTCTGGTCCTAATCTGGAATGTAACACGCAGCCCGACATGGCCCTGACAGGGCCTGATAGTAATCGGGCTGAAATATAAAAATAATATAAAACTATTTTTTAAAAAGTTCAAAATATTTAAAAACTGCGGAAAAAGAATTTTTTGTCTGCAAAAATTTCAATAACAATTAGATTTGTACAATAAAGATAAATTACAATAACAAGGATTTTCGCAGGAAAGTGTAACAAATTGTAATTGGTCTTAAAAATTGTTATTCAATTTTTAATTGCACATTGTCGGAGTCATTCGGAAAAATTCGCGTTCAGTTTTATGAAGGCGAATGAAATGTCGTTATTTTATGTAACTTTTGTGTCGTCATGTAGTTATTGATTGAAATGAAGAGATGGGGCCCTTATTGTTCAATTGTTTTTATGTAAATGTATACAATATACAAGCTATTCAACCATCATATACTATCTCAGTATTCTAGGTCTAGGCTTTGGGTTTGCATGCCCTTTGTTCTTAAATACTCTAATCCATACATATATATAAAGCCCTCACAGTTGATCGGCATTTTATTTAGGTCACATATTTTTTGTTTTGTTAAAAAAAAAACTACATGTGTAACAAAATTTCATCACCTTATAATATGTCAATTCCAATTTCCAATTGCCGTTGAAGTGAAAAGGAAATTTTTCATTTCATGGGAGAAAAAAAATTTAATGAAGGTTATAAAACACGGAGAAAAACGACCCATAGTTATCGCGTGTGTGACTTCAAAGAGGAGAATTGATCTTCTGATATAACAAGGTTCGAGTCAATGTATTCCAATAAGTAATTTTTGATATTCGAGAAAGAAAAATTTTCACTCTTTCGGGAAAATTCGATTATTTGAAATTTTTTTTCTAAATTACAGAAAAAAAAGCAGAAGAACATTTTTTTTTCTCAAGTTAATATTTTCTTTGAATCATTTTGGCAAAAAAATTTGTGAAAGTAAATGGAAATTTTTTTCTCAAGTTAATATTTTCTTTGAATAAATTTGGCAAAAATTTCTTAATATAGAAAGAAATTTTTTCTATTATCAAAAAAATAGTGGAATTTTTTTTTCTTGTTAATCCCGCTTTAACGTTTCTTCCGATTTTACAAATTCTGATTAAACGATTAAATCCTTAACCGACCAATCGTAAGCGGTTAAAGTGCAATCGGCTCTAAAGGTGTTATTTTTATCAAGGAGGAGCAAAGCGCAAGCGCGGAGTGAGAGAGAAAGTGGGAAACTTCTCTCTCACTCTCATTGTCACTCCGCACATGCGCTCTGCTTCTCCTCAGTGAAACACGAAATAACGCAAAGTAAAATTTTTCCATCTGCTAATATTTTCAATAATAAAAATTATATAAAAAGCAAAACGATTTTGGTAATCTACACATATATAGTGTGAATAAAAAAAAAAGAAACAATTGATGAGGTGTGAACTGATGGCAAATGCATTGTTATTAATGAAAGTTCGATGAGTCGTCGACATGATCGTCCGATGTGTGAGTATGTGTATGGTACATTGAGCGATATGAGCTTCTGAGGTTGCTATTTTTTTCACGGACGTATGCCCCTCCTTTGACGTTTTGTTCAGATCAGTTCGTGCCTCGTTAGACAGCACAGACGAAATTAGAGCATCGGCGAGAGAATAACAATTTTCAAACGGGATATATCGATTTTCCGACCGATTTGTCCGCAAACCCATGAGCCCGAGGTGTAATCGCCAGTTCATTTGTTCCTTACTATAAGAAGAAAATCCCAGTCTACTGATTAAAAAACGAAAAGATATACCTTCGTCCTGTATCTTTGAAGTATTAGTTCTCGATCGAAAAATATATTCCACGCTCGTATAGTGAAAAAATCTCTATTTTTCTCTCAAAAATTGCGATATTCCATATTATTGAATCAATGACTAATCGAAAATATATTCAGGACAAAAATTTCTTTTCTGTAAAAGAAAATAAATTTCAATCAAAGAAAATTTTTTCTTTCTTTCGAAATAAATTTTCTATCGTTTTATAAATATTCTTCGCAAATGGTAAATTGCCTACTGAACTGGATGCGGAGCGCATGCGTCGGAGTGGAGAGAGTATATGAGAGTGAGAGAGAAACTCCAGTTGTTCTCTCTCACTCTCATTGCCCCCACTCTGGCGCATGCGCTCCGCATTCAGTTACTCTTTTTCCATCTTTTCTTCTTTATTTTCTTTTCCTCTTTCCTATACTTTGGGAATATTTTTCAGAAAAGGGAATAGGGAAGGGTAAAAAGAGAAAAATTCTCCATGGAAAATAAAATTGGATTTTAAATATCAATAAAATTAACTTTCTCAATGAGATAAGTTAAGCAAATTGATTATAAATATATCAATTTGAACAATCACATCAGCGTTGATGGAGTTAAATGAGTAGAAGTTTGCCGTTTTGATACATTGAAGATAGTTTTAGAGTGAATTCGGAAACAAATGGAAATATATGTGACTCTATGTGAGAGAGAGAGAGAGAGAGAGGAATTTCAACTGTTCTATTGATCTGGCGGTGGCACCGACACGTGCCTGTGAAGTTACTATTCGAGGAGTGTCCGTATTTCAGTAAATGTGTGCGGTTATGGCAATTCGTCTGATGCCCGGGCAGTAGTATAAGGATAACATCATGTAAAACCGATATTTCCTGGTTATATGTATATCGTTTGACACCAAATCCACAGGGATTTTGTACTTCATCAAAAAGAAAAAAAAAAGAAAATTAACGATTCCCAAGATAGACTCGATTTTTTTTTTTTAATTTTTTCTAAATAAAATTAATCAATGATTTTGAAATTGCAAAGATAAAAAACATTCGCCATTTTTTAAATTTACTGAAAATTTCTTTCAAAATTATTTTTATTTTTCGATATAAATATTTTTCAATAATGATATGCTTGAGAATATATAATAAATCTTTTATAAGTTGACAATGTCTTGTATATATACCCTTTGCCCAGAACTATTTTGGCTTTTCTGTTACGTCACGAGTAAAAGGATTTGTTTTTTACTTGCATAACAGTAGACTCTTATTTATATCCTCATTCAAAAGTGTATTTTACAACGCAAAAGATGAAAAAAAATTTTTTCGAAAAAAAACATTTCAGTTAATTTATTATTGTCTGGAATTATTTAAATTCTTTGGAATTTTAAACATTTCCTGAACGAAAATTGCAATTTTGAAATAAAAGAGATTTTTTGGGAAGAAAAATTTTTTAAATTGCAATTTAACAAAGAGGGTTCATTAAATTATGATCATCTACTTTTTTAATAAATAAATTAATTGATTAATAAATATGTAAATAAATAAATAAACAATAAATAAACATTATTAGTAATTAATGTTTTTTCAGAAAGAAAAATTACAGAAAAATTTAAAAAATTTAATTTAATTGCTAATTTTTTGGTTTTAAATTACTATAATAACATTGATTATTCGAAAACTTAGTTTTGGAATTCATTTAGTAAAACAATAATTCTAAATACTTGTTAAATGCTTAAACATAAGTTTCTATTTCGCATAATTAATAAAATAGTTTCTACAAAAAGTTTTCTCTTGAGTTTATGACAAGTTTTCAACTATATATTGAACGTGAATTACTGTCGTTGGCATTCTCGTTTCCACGTGTTTCTATCATTTGTTTCACGCAGGTATTGAAATAAAGTACAAAATCTTCAACCAACTCTGTTATCATTGTCATTATTATTGTCGCTTTATTTCCAATATTCTTTTCATATAAAAACAGAACTTGAATCATTACTATTCGATATTAAATTCCATTTTTCAAAATCCTCTTCTCGAATATATTGAAAAAAAACCTATTTCTTTGTTCCATTTTTAAATATTATAAATATTCTAGAAAAAAAAGTTTTATTTCCATTCTCTAAAACTAAATAAAATTTTATTCTCGACTTGTCTCTAAATTTGATCTCAAGGCTAAAATGATGATTCAGTATCAATGACCTGACAGGTTTTTGTGCTCATCTACTTTATAAGGTGCTTTCCATAAATGTAACAAGTTTTTTTATTTATTGGTTTCATTTCAAAGAAGCAGAAAATAAATTATAATATTAATTATAACGTGTTTAAAAAAATATTAATTTTATTGACATTTGTCAAGTATTTTAATATTTTCCTTTTGTAATAATTAATATTAAAATTAAAATTCTTTACGTGACTTATGTCATCTCGAATAACTGTTCAAGTATATATACCTGGTTAAAAGAATGTATGCAACGAGTATTATAAATTTCTCTCGTAAAATAAATGAGCAAATTTAAAAAAAAAGCATGTAAGCTCTTATTAAATTGTTTTAATTATTATTTAACAAGGCTTATCAGATAAATACGTTCGTGAGTCCTTTTTTTAGTTCAGCTAATCGACTTAAATTTCCAGTAACAAGGGCGAAATTCCAGAAATAGCTTTTCTTTATCAAAAGTGCCACCTAAATTTGCCGCCTGAAAGTATTGTATCTCTTCAGATTTTCTGGGAAAAATTTAAATTATACTGAGAAGTTATCATCTAGTGGTAAATTTTCAAAAAAAAAAAAAAAAAACTAAATTACAAAATTAACATCCGATGATAAAGTCTGTATTCTACCTTCGGAAGTATCATTTGTAGATAACTTGCCATCTGTTGGAAAAATTGATTCTTCTTCATTCAATACCAACTGTTGATAACAATTGTTTGTAATCCACAATAATTTCTGTAGAGTGTGCTACTGTTGCTAAAAATAAATAGGATGCCTTTTTATCGACGACAGTTTAAATTCTTCTTTTTATTTTTTAAATTTAAATTTGCAATTGTTAATTTTGATTAATAAAGACAATTGAAATAAAATATACTTAAGTATTTGTATTTATACTATATAATTGATTCATACTACTGAGACTCAATTACGAGAATATTACTACTAATATTCAATGTTTTTTTTTCTTTTATCAAAGTCAAAGAAAAAGAGAAAATTCTGTCTAGAAATTGGGGAAAAGTAAGAAAAAAACAATATTAACTGTTTGTGGAAAAATCATTTTTTTTTAATAATTGATTAAATTAATTTTTTATTATTTTTAATGTTAATTTTGTATTATTTTTAATTTTTTAATATTAATTAAAAATTTAATCGCTAAAGATGAGTAAAAAAAAATTTTTTTTATAAACGGACAATAGCAAAACAAGACAGAATATTTATAGTCAGATAAATATATTTTATTTACTTTCGTCAATATACAAATTCTCCAATATTAAGGAACTACTTACTCAATCAATGACTTAATTAATGATAAACATTTCTCATATCACGAATCATTTAGTTTGGTATTGAGTATCAAGCACTTTTCCCAAAACTATCCTACCAACATCAGAAATTGGTCCTAGCGACACAATCTGTAGGCTAGAATTTCAAAAGACTCTTGGTTTTTATTTTTTTCTTTTCTTTAAATAACAGACGTTTACAAAAATACTTCAAGATCATGCAATATTTAATTCATATTATGAGATATCATAGATTTTTCTGTTTATAATATTTCTTTTTTCTTTTTATTTGAATCCTTAAAAATTGTCACGTCAAAATTAACATCACGCAAGTGAAAAATTTTTTCTCTGTTAATATTCGATATAAATATAATTGTCAATGACAGAATTCAATTGCTAAAAAGGTTAATTATTATTGTTTCTTTTTAATTTTTGTTATTTTTCTCTACTGTGTCAAATCACATGCGAAAAAATATTATACATTTGCGGAAAATTGCGTGTAATTGTAAAAATAAGAACCCTTTTTTCTACTATTGGATTTAGAAAATAATTTCCATTTTCCATATATGTACAGTAAAATCAAAATAGAAAATAAATTGATTTACAATTTTTTTTTAATAGCTTACATAATAACAATATTGCTTTTTTTATTAATAGTCTTATTCTCTTATTCATCGACAATATTTTTTCGCAAGGATTAATTCGACGTGATAAACACAAAATTAATCGATTCTTGAATCTATAGTTTCTTTTTCTTGGTTTGGAGTCCAGCCTTTAACAGTCTATCGACAATAAGCAGAAAAACTGTTTTTTTTTTTGTTTTTTTTTTCATAACAATATACATTTTAATTATTTTTTCATCATATTATAGAATATATTTACAAACAACGACTTCTTCTTTCGATAAAAGCTGAATACATTGGGCGGGTACTTTAAAAAGTATCTTATAACTTATGGCTACAACGCTTATAGACAAAAAATTCTTTTTTTTTTTCAAGAAACTTTTCGCATTTTAACGAATAACAAGAAATCTTTTCTATTTTCTTCCGTTATACCACATTTAAAATTCGAAAATTCATCTATATAATTATTGAATTGTTGAAAAATATTTTCTACACACAATTTTTTTTTACAATCAGAACAATTGCAATATCGGAAAAAGGCTTTTATATACATTTTATTAAATGCGAGCAAAGAGAAAACTATTCAGGAAAAAAGAAAATTCATTATAGATTTTAGTCTCTCGTTTGTAATAAATATTTATGTTTATTTTTTTACAAAGTATTAAATCAATTTTTTTACTATTTTTGTTTTTTTTTTTGGGGGAATGACAGTTTGGAAAAAATTTACATTCTTTTTTTGTTTATGCCGCAAAGCGTTGTTGCATTGACACTCGTCATGCTTTTGCTAATGTGCATTGTTTGCAGAGAGCATTAAAACCGATAAGATCGTGTTAACCAGACAGTTATTTTCGTATCGTAAAATATTATTAGAAAAAAAAAATGTCTAAAAAAATTGAAGAGAGAGAGACTCTTATCGGTTCGACCTGTTTCACACAACACAACTCCCATCTCATACAAATACAATCGAGGATTTGGCCATTTTTATTCTATCTACTTATACACTACATACATTTTATTGTTCTCGTGGCTCTTATTTCGACTGTCGTGAGTTTCACCTTCAACAAGTCTTTCTAAAATACATATAATATCTAATACTTTTTAAATATTTAATAAATACCAATTTTCAGCAATTCTTTCTTTTTTTTTACACACTTCGGATCATCATCATCATCATTCCATTTGTATAAATTCCAAGGAGTTTTTTTGCAAACAAGAAAAACATTTTCACAAAGAACGAATTTCTTCCCATTGGTTTACTTTCCTAGTATTTAAATAAAAAAATTTTTTTTCAGAAATCAGTGAATACTGAATGGAATTTTAAAGACCTTTTACTGTATTTTCGATAATTTTGCAATTAATTTCTCTTCCTGCGGTGATTTTACTGAGGTATTATTACCATTAGAGTAATTATCACTATTATTATTTATTATTGCCGCTATAATTTTTTTTTGGTCATAATAATAATTTTACACTAAGTAGAATTTTTACTTTCAGTAAAAATCCAATTGCAGTGAAAAATAGCAAATATTCGATTATTCCACTGTTTTTTTTATTTTTCTTTCATTGAATCTAATTCAATTTAAAAGAAATAATTCAATTCGAGTATAATCAAATAATAAAAATCTACGAGAAGTTCATATTTTAGTGTTAATTAATCTTTGATTCAATTAAAACGTTTCTAAATCGAAAACGTATATATAATTTAATGAGACTTGTGTATTTTTAAGAAGATAATTTTATACCAGATCTTTTTCCGCAACTGTAAATTCTCGGGAATAACTTGGGAGAAATAAAATCACTGATTACTCAACCTAAGATCGTTATAAACTCCACAAGTAATGAACTACTGTTTCTGAAAATTTATATATAAATTATATATTTATCTAATCAGCTTGAACATCCGTTAGAGTTATATGGCACTCTCTCTCTGTTGTTTTACGCGCAGGTTACATAGAAATTCGTGCGAAAATTTTACTTCAAACTCTTCTATGATGACAATCATGTATTGTTCCCCAAAGAGAATTCATTCTGCATTCCAAAAGGAAATACGGTCGAGTCATGTGGGTGCGATTGATATCACACATAATATATTTTTTTTTAAGAAAGTGTTTTTCAACCTTGCAAAGAAAGTCAACTTTGGATTTGGGACAGTCTGAAAGTGTTTGGAAGATCAAATTTCGCGATGGTCAACTTAATTTCAACGTATATTTATATTTACAAGTAGCACGATTTTCACGCTTTTTAGTTTTATTTCTCCTCGTGTGAATTTGACACTATTTATCATTTTTTTCCCTCTCGTTTAATTAATAATAAATTTTAAAAAAGACAAAATTTAGAATTATATTTCTTTTCTTATGAAAACATAAGAAGACAGGTACAAAAATTGTGAATCGTAAAAAGAAATTTCATTTCTAAAAATGAAAATTTCTCCTTTTGAAAAAAATTATTGCCTCCTTCTACTTTTTCATTCTTAAAATGAAAAGGACCCGGATTGTCGCTACAGGAGATGGAAAATAAAATTTTATATAGGGAACTCCCATAAAAGTCCGAAAATGGTACTTGGAGAAAATCGAACTTTTTGCAAGAGTTCCATAAGTTTCAATTGTAAAAAATTCCATAAGCTCGAGATTGTAAAAATATTTTTTAATCCACTAAAAAATATACCTATGCAGTAATGTTTGAATACGAAAAGTTTCAATTTTTAGGAGGGAAATAATAATTTCAAAGTTCCTCCATTTTGCCAGATTTAAAAATTTCCGATTTTTTTTTTTTGAAACTAAAAACAAATGGAAAAATTGCGAAAAGAGAATTTTAGATTACTAATCACGACGTAAAATGCAACCATTATGAGCAGATCGGTATTACGGCAATCGATTCACACGCGTGCAATAACGTTTTCTATGTATCAGTAATCCACAATCAACTTTGTATATGATTATTCCGATTGCCAAGGCACGCATGTTACTCTATTCAGAACGTCGAGCTACATTTTAAATTCATGAATATCGTTTAATCTAATATTCTCAATTTTCTTTTCAAACTCAATTTATAATCGATCAAGTGCCAAGTTTTGCAATTATTTAATATCCTGTTCGTTCAATCATCAATTTGGAACATTTTCCACAAGGAGAGAAAAAAAACAACAATATACAAATTAATTTCAAGATGTCGAATTAAAAATACAGTAATTCTTCTAAATTCGGAAAAATCGAAAAATATTTTTTAAAAAAATTGTCGAAAAAATAATTTGAAAGTCACTTTTAAAATTGATGATGTGACTTACTATTTGAATTAGTCGGTGAACAAAAAGTGTGACTTTCAGGACACGCTGGATAAATTACTGAACACGAGGAACATTTTAGATATAAATGATGGGGATCCGAAATCATTGACCCTTCGGTTAAGAAAGAAAAAAAAACCGTTCCAGGAACGCTCGTGGAACCATTCTCTATATTTATTTCCTATATATATGTAGTTCATTTTGGAAGTTTCGGGAGATAACGAAGCCCTTTCTAAAGCGAATAAAGACATCGAAAGCTTCTTTTTTTTTTGTTCGGGTTTGAGACGCAGATTCTTTTATAATCTCAACGACTCATAAACTATTTACAAGACAAAAATAGAGAAGAGTTGACTTGGTCGTTTTCTCTTCCACTTACGACCTAAAGTTTTTAGAGACACTTTCAAACAGCTGCTTCGACACAAGAAAAAAAAAACGAAAAAAAAATCTAAGTCCAGCTGTCTTAATCGAAAGAGTCATTTAATTTTTTTCAAGATTTATCTAAAGCCACCACAAACGAGAAAACAGTTTTCTTATTTTCGTCACAAAAAGATCCAAAGACAACTTCTGTATTTTTCATCCTCCTCTTTGTGTTTCTTGAACTATTTATTTCTATTTTAATTTTTAATTTTAATAATTTTCAATTTATCAATTATTATTTTTCTAATAATCAATTTTATTGATGAAAATGGGGGGGAAAATTTTCTCAAAGTAATAATTTAATTATTAATTTAAGAACCAATTTACTTATTTTTATTATCACATATCGAAGTACATATTTATATTGGCGTTTTTTTTCATTTCATTTCATTTCATTGGAATGAAATGTGAAACAATGAAATGTAAATATTTGAAAAAATATTTCGAAATGAAAAATGTAAATATTATAACAATTTTATGAGACGGTATAATATTATTTTATTGTCTCCTGTGACTTAAAGTTTTCAAGTAACATTAATTTTACTGAATCAAAGTTGGAAGTGTATTATTAGTGCGGTCAGTGACCCAGTGACTATTTAGATTCTGTAATTTATTCTTCTTCCTGGATTGTTCCAATACACTGCCTGCACACCTGGTTTGTTCAACAGGATATTGTAAGTTGATTACAGGGGCAAGAACCCACCCTGAATTATCAGCAATCTTAATAATAGTAATCTTTACAATTTTTTCTAAGGCATTCTATATATATAAATTCATTATTCAATATTTTTTTTTAAATATATTACACACTAATACTTATATATATTTCATATCTATCTATTTATCTAATCAATTCAGGAATAATTTTTTTTTTGGAAAAATATTTTTTTAAATATTTTTAATTATTTTATCTCCCTTTCTTTTAATTATTTTACTCACAGAGAAAAATAAAATTTCTTTCCAAGAGAGAGAGAGAGAGAAGAAGAAAATTCGCGAAAAGCGGTAAAAAAATAAAACATGAATTTCTCCAATTATGTAACAATGGACCAATTTCAAGCCAGGTGGAAAAGTAGAAGAAGGAATATTATAAATAAAAATGCAATAAGACAATGCAGAGTGTTTTTAAGTTCTGAAACTTTGAGGAGAGCGGGTATAATAAAAGATGTTATTTTTTTCTTTGGTTCTCACATTAAAGAAGTTTGTTCTCTAATAAGAAACCGTGGTGGAAGTCAGGTAGTTGTAAAAATTCTTCTAGGAAATTTCCTCAGTTATCTCAATAAACTGGTTGAGATGTCTGAGTTTTATGGTATTTCAAATCATTCACGTCACACATAATAATTAGCTCGAGTCGATATTTAACTGCGGGGAAACTAATGAAAATTTTTGCTAATAGTCTCTCTCTCTCTCTCTTTGTCCGGAATATATAATTGAAAAAATATTTTTTCAAACTCTAAACGAAAATAATTTTTTCTGAACAATTTTCAGTTTCATTTTCAGAGAGAAAATGAAGAAATTTTTTGAGAAAATTTTTTCTTTCTCTTGAAAAATACAGAATTCTTTGGGATCTAGGAAGGAAAACGTTTTTCCTTTGTGGCATTGTAATTCGTTGGTGGTGAAAATGTTTTTATCATTTTTTTGAATAGAGTTTGTATATTTACATGAATAAAGGATTTGAGGGAATCCTTATTAAATGTGAAGCCAAGCTAAAGATGGGCCAACACTTCGACAGCTGCAACCGGAGGCGTTTGATCGCCACTAAGAATGACGGGCTCGGATTCTGTTTGAACAATCCTGACAAGATTCGCGTCCTTTTTCGATGGTACCAATGTCGCTGTTGGTGTCACGTTCGCTCGTCCACAATAACTCGGCGGTCGACTCTCTCTCGTTGTGGTGCAAGGCGTCACAATGCTTCCAGCATTCGACCTATAAGTCGGCGGCGGCGATGACGTAGGTTGCAGACGGTCCAGCAGTAACAATCGAAGTCTATATTCCTGCATACTCGCCTGAAAAAAAAATTTTCCAATCTCTTTTAATGACAATTCTTCCCTCCAAAGGCAATCTCTATATTAGACACAAAAAAGAAAAAAAAATGCTGGATTAATTAAAATCAGCTTTTCATCCATTTGAAAAAAGAGAGCAATTTAAAATTTTCCCAAAGGAGGCGTTTTAGAATTTCTTCAAACGGGATTAAAATTTAGAAATATCAAGTGCTTGACAAAAGGAAAAAAAATTTTTTTTTCCACTACGATTTAACGAGCAAACAAAAGTTGGCTATAAAAACTTATCCGATTTCAGGATGTGCACAGTGGAAAAAAAAGTTATTCATGAAATCATAAATTCTCTCACGAAACGCTCCTTGACTCGTTAACCAAGTGCATATAATAAGATCTCCCCAATGCAGAATCAAGACGGAAAACATCAGTTCGCCTTTGTATCTGCTTTTGGAAATTAGTGATTTTCTACAGCAACGAATAGGGATTATAATAGTTGTTACAAATTTTCCTGAACGAACAATATTTTTATTGCCTCAGTCATAATTTTTATATAAGGACCCAAATTTTTTTTTTGCAATTCAATTTTTTTCCACACAAAAAAATTCACACTGAAATTAAATAATTTATACGTTTGTGAACGTTCAAATGAACGAACTTCAGATTTAGAGATAATTAAATAATTTTCTGCATTTTAATAACTACTTCCGTATATCCATTTATTTTATCAATGTCTATTTTTCTTCTGTCAAAGTAAAAATATTTTTTTTAAATAACTTTGTGTTTTATATTTAAATAGCTCATACAGTTAATAACTCGAAAAAGAAATATTAGAAAATCTCCCATAAAACTCTAAATTGACAGTGAAAATGTAGAATTTTTATTATTTTTATAATTATTGAAATAAAATAATTGCCGGGAATTTATAATTTCTCTCGGAAATGTTGAAAAGTAAGTGAACGTTCAAATTATCAAATGCTATATTCAGCCAACTCATAACGTGACCTCAAAATCTAGTTATTCCATCTTTTATCTCGTTATACTTTCTCTTTAATCTATGTTAATGAATCTTTATACAATGTCAAGATCACTCCGGCCAAGTATAAACATTAGAATATTTAAATAATCATCATTTCGTGCCTTTTTTTGGTCGACAAAGAAAAAGAAAAGTAAAAGTATAACTTGTTTCTCAAATACTGAAAAAAGTTACACTTTTATAAGTTTTTTTTCTTTTGAAACTGGATTGAAAATTAAAATTCAAAAATGAAATTTTAATCACATAGAGACGAAATTTGAATCAAGGAGAGAAAAAAAAATTTATAAAATTTGTGCGAGAGCATTTTTCAAGGTATGAAAAAAAGTTTTTTTTTTCAAGATGGAATATATATGGCGGGTAACTCTTTTCAGTATGAGTATTAAGTGCAGGAGAAAAATGCAATTTAGGAGTTGTCAGCCAAGAAAACTGGAGAAACGATTTATCGTGTTCTTGAATGGGAAGCAAAGGAGAAAATGCCCTGGCCTCACCTGGTAGCTTGGAGGTGGGGTCCTGAATTGAAATTCGGGATAAATCATGGCAGCGTATGGATGCATTGGCCTCGCTGGTGGAATCCTTCCCGAAATCCCCGTGAAGCCAAAGAAACTCCCGCAGTTTTCTCGACAGGTCACTCGCCATGCAACTGCACTCACAGTCACTAATACGACTCCAATACCTGTAAATATATATACAATATAATAAAACCATATACACAAGATGCAATAATACTGATAAAAGAATAAAAAGAAAAAAAAGAAAAGAAACATAAAAACATAAAAGCATAAAAAAGACATTAAAAAAATCATAAAAATATCATCTTAAAAAAACGATCGTAAACACATTCGATTGATCCCAAAAAAAAGATATACTTTAGTGCCTCTTTCGAAATTAATACTTTTCAAAATGAAAATAAAATTAAACGCGTTCTTGAAAGAGGAAGAAAGGCAAACAAAAGATATATGCTGTGAAAGGGTTAAAATCCCGTACGATTCATTATTTGAAAATTTGCCATTAATCGTGGGAGTGATTTAGGAGAGGAGAAACGAAAGTCTTCAGTGGCTGAGAAAAAGTAATATAATATATATGCGGCAAATGAGTCTATGAAGATTATTAAGAACAGGGGGAAAAAAAAAGTATGGCACTCTATAATCTCTCTCTCGAGTGAGAGAAAAACTCATTTGCTATACTTTCACACTATATATACACACATACACTTCATCATCAATTGAAGTCTATAATTTAATTATTTGCTCTATCATTATACTTTGTCTTAAATTGACTTTTTTTAAAGACAAAATCAAAGGGAGAAAGTTTGATACCTCATTATGTGGATATTTTTTGTTTGTATTTCGTTGATGAACACTAGATAAATTTGGACTATTTATTATTAATTATCTCATACCTATAATTATTCGCAGACAAGAAAAAACAATGGAAAAAAATTTTAACTACCACATAATTTTTTTTTAGTTGACAAAAAAGTTCTATGGTGGAAGTAGATGTAAATAGGAAAAATTTTCCAGGTTTCAGCCCTTGTTTGGACCTAGATAGAACCAGGTCGGGCCGTGTTTCATTATGGATTGGTACCAGGTCAAGAAGCGAAAATTCACCGAAGCCCTATTTCAGGCCCTGTTTGGGCCAAGATAGAGCCAGGTCAGGCCCAAGTCGTGCCGTGTTTCATTCCGGATTGGGACCAGGTCGAGATATTTTCACACAAGGAAGATTGAGTCAACTTTTACAATTGATACTCCAGACTGGGTAAAATTTTGATAAACCTGGCCCCAATCTGGCTTGAAATGTCACCTGACCAGGGCCCAGTTTGGACAGAACTTGCCCTGATCGGAGCCAAATTATTATTACTACAATTCTTTTTTTTTATTCTGGCTAAAGAAAAAAGGTCTTCGACTAAAGTCAAACCTGGCCCCGATCGGGCTGAAACACGGCTTCGTACTGTAGGTCAATAAATTTTAATTTCTCTCCAGTTTCGAATTTTTCCCCCCCTTTAAATTGTTTTCTCAAAAATCGAACCGCAATTTTCGAGCGGAAATCAATCTGAAATCTTTAATAATGATCGACTATCAAACGATGTAATCAATTAAAAACCAATCTCCCACTCCATAAAAGGTTTTACACTCATAAATCATGATTCTCGTTAACGACGTTTTGTTCTAAGGCGTCAATTGATTGCCTTAAAGCTCATTACTGAGAAAACCTTTTTCACATCACACCCAGAAAAAAAAAATATCCCGAACTCATTGCACAACTCACTTACAATAATAACAATAGTAGATTTTTTTCTCCGCATTCTTCAAATATGAGTTACGAATTTCTTTTTTCAATCAGATTTAATGCGCGTGCATTCATGACAAAAAAAAAAATTCCTCCGAATCTATTATTTCCAATAGAGCAGCTGTCTTCAGTTGAAAGTTGTCAATCTTTCAGAAATGAATAGAAATGCGTCCCTGATTTGAAAAAAAAAGAAGGAAGAGAAAAAAAAGCGAAAAGAGATTGATGAAAAATAAAAGCGAGAGAGGTATACAGAAAAAGCATGTCAGAGGTATAGGATCAACCGCAAAAGCAGATCGTTGGATAGGATATAGATATACTGTAGATATATTTACACTGTGTTATATATATATATATATATGTAAGATATCGCGAGTCTTAACTAGCGGGCTTCGTTTGGTTACTTTCTAAACGTAGGATTATAACCTGCGACCCAGAGAATGCTGCTCACAATAGAGAATGTTCTAACCTACACAGCTAACACCCACACCGGTGCCTCCCGCATTAGTTATTTCTGTTACTGAAGAACTAATTGTACGCTGACAGTGACAACGTTCGACTGACATCGCTTCTTAGCTAATACAATTTTAAAATTTATTTCATTTATTCAAATCACTTTTTCCAATTAGAAAATTATTCCATGATAATTTAAAATACATAATGAGTTTTTACTTGAGGTTATTCTAATCATTGGCGGGGTATTGGTTCAGTACTGGCCAGTAATAATAATATTTCTGTCTAGTATTGGCACCAAAACTGGTGAAACTAGCCAAGGCCCAGTTTGAGCCCGGTCTCGTTTTCTGCCGGTATAAATTTAGCTAGAAGTGATTCAATACTGGCTCAGTACAGATAGACCAAAAATCAAAGTGTAGAACTGGTTTAATCCTGGCTTAATACTGGCTCTGTATAAATTTACCGAATATAAAAGTTTAGGACTAGTTGAACCCTGGTTTAACTCTGGCTAAGTGTCGTTTGGCCATAAATGAAAGTGTAGAACTGGTTCAATATTGGTTTAATAATGGCTGAGTATAGTTGGGGCAAAAATGAAAGTGTAAAACTGGTTCATTACTGGTTTAACACTGGCTAAGTGTCGTTTGGCCATAAATGAAAGTGTAGAACTGGTTTAATATTGGTTTAATATTGGCTGAGTATAGTTGGGGCAAAAATGAAAGTGTAAAATTGGTTCATTACTGGTTTAACACTGGCTAAGTGTCGTTTGGCCATAAAAGAAAGTGTAGAACTGGTTGAATCCGGGTTTAATACTGGCTTAGTATAGTTTGGCTAAAAATGAAAGTGTAGAACTAGTTCAATACTGGCCAAGTATAGTTTGGCCGTAATTGAAAGTGTTTCAATACTGGCTAACTATAGTTTAACCAAAACTTGAGGTGCAGAACTGGTTCAATACTGGCTGTACAACCCCTGCCATTAATCAAACACAATACTACACCAAAAACAAATTAAAATTCTTCCCGTTTAGAATAAAAATACCTATTACAAAAAAAAAATTATTCAATTAAAAGTTAAATTCCTAAAATGTAACTTTGACTAATGAATATATATATACTTTCCTCTAGAGAAAATTCCACTAAATCTGAACAAGAATTCTTAATCGATTTTTTAGATGTAAAATTTTAATCACGAGCTCTTGAGAGTTGCATAAGTTATTGTAACTCTATATATATATATATAAGAAGTTTTTTAATTAATCGATCCCGAAGAATTAAGGGAACATGAAGAATATTTAAGTTTGTCGTAATGTGAGCTTAAGGTTCGCGTTCTTAAGATAATTGAAATCCCTTCCCCTCGACAATTAACGGTATTCGTGAATCTGGATCAACTATAAAGACACACACATTCTATGTATATATATATATATACAAGTTGCAAGAGTTTTGCGCGACGCGCGCGGAAGAAAAGAAAGCGAAATTTCATTTGCGAATAAGATCTTTTGTTTCACTTTTGAATTTATGTGTTGTTTGATTAAAGCAATTTTCTAGAAAGCTAGAAACAAAATGATAAAAATTACTCAAGTTTTTCAACGAAAACATTGATGTGCTACTGAAAAAAAATTCATTTGATTAAAATATAATGAATCATTTGCGACTATTATGAAATAAATATTTATTTGTATCGAATAAATTTAATTTGAGTCAACTAAATTTGATTCAAATACAAAAATTATTATTTTACTCACATTATTATTTTACTCTATTTGATGTAAATAAAAATTGTTTTAGTCCTGTCAATATTTATTTGATAATAGACAAGTAATCCATTATTTGAATCAAATAATTTTTTTCAGTTTAATATTTTGAATGCTTCGTATCATTAAAATCGGGCCCTGATAGGGCCAGTTCGATTCCAATTTGAACCCTATTTTTTATTCCCAATATTTTTAATTTTTTTACACATAAAATTCCTTTGTTAGGAAATCGAGAAATATTTTTTCCTCCTTTGCTTTAAATGACCGATTCAATTTTATCAATAATTGCAAAATCTACAGAAGTCAATTTTAATGGACCAATAATAATCAACAGAAGGTGTGCGAAGAAATAAACTGAAATTAAATAATTACATCCGTCTTATTATTATAGAGCAAGATAATAGATTTCAGCAAAACATCCTTTCGATGAATGTTATAATATTTAATAATTAGAAAGTTTCATCAATAATGTGAAAGTTTTGCCCATTTTGCTCTAATAATTCACATATTGCATAACTTTCCTAATATCTATATATATATATCTGTATCTTCGGAAATATTTTTTCATTTAACCATTCGCGCATGTAATACGTCTAATTTCGTTCACGATGAAAATCATCACTCTTATGAAATTCAATTACCCCATCACAAATATATATATATATCAATCAGAAAAAAATTAATTCCTCGCTAATAAAAAAATGTTCTATGAAAAAAAAATTATTATTCGTAAATTATGCTTGACGATTGAAGTTGTGTGATGATTAAATTGCATATATATATATATATATATTCTCCGCACTTATAAATATATTACTCATCTCTTACAAATTGTGTGATGAGGGTTTGTTCTTAAAGGTCAGTGTAAAATAATGTCCAAGTATATATTCGATATAATTATCTTTCGATCATCTCCGAAAGGGATTTTTTCTTCTCTCTTGATCGCGAAGATAATCAAACAGCAATTTAATGTGACTATGCATTTTTCAATGATCCGAATGAATATACATGTGCGTTGGCATATCAACATTCCGAAGAGAAACCATAAGATTTAACCGGTATTGTTTATCGATTCGCACTTGAAAGGAATTAAAAACTCTAATGATCATACGTCACTTACTCACTCAAAGCATAATATAATTCGTTCGTCTCCCACTTTTACTCGTGAGTGATATTTTTTCAATGTCATTTTAATCCATTCGTTTTCATACACTATACATAATATGCAATGAATTGTCAAATTTGAAAGTAAATTACATATTTATAAAAAATGAGGAGCAAATTTTCAAATGATGATAAATCCATTTTCCGCAGAAAAAATAGAGATAAACACAGATTTAATATCATTGCTAAAAAAAATTTGTTTTTTGTTTTTATAAATGATTCAATTAAACCAATTATTTAAAAATTTATTATTGATATTTTTCAGTACTTTTAATTTGTTTAAATTTCACCAAGTAAAATATGGATTTTTATCAAATTTGCTCCTCAAATATATATATTTGAAAATTTAATAATAATTTCCCTTTATCAATAAATTTTCCTTCCTAATACAAATTTTTTACAAGAATTATAAGAAAAAAGAATTTTTTTTCCCTATTTGAAAAACATTAATTTTTCAACGCGCTTGTGTAAGTATGACAATATTTGCCATACTGGAATTTTAGCATTAATGCAAGCGCGAGTATATATATTTGCGAATATGGAAATCTATATTATACTTGGAGCTTAGGATGGCAAAACTACTTCTGTTTTGAATATGAAAGACCTCAAAAGACCCGAAGTAGTTCAAGGACTTATAAAGACCAAAGGACGTGTCACATATTGAGACGATATTCTTCTGAATAAAGACTTTTGTCTCGTATATGATTTCAAGGCAAATATTATTTTTCTTAAAGCTTTATGGTGTTAAGAGAATTTTCCTTCTTCTCACATTAACTTCGTGCATTGCATAATTCAACAATATTAAAAAAGAAGAAGAAGAAGAAGAAGAAAAAAAGATGCTGCTGCATTTTTATTCCCCAATGCTCAATGTTCCTCAATATCACACAATTTTTGCATAATATTTTCACTTCTTTGTACCTAATTACACCTATATATTTATATTTAAATAGGAATTCATTCGTCATTACCTGATTGTATCTTTAATTTACCCTAAGAGATGAAACTTGCAAAATTACAGTAATTAAAAAAATATGTACGATTCTTACTCTTTTATATTCATAAAAATTTTTTCCAATTAATTCTGTATGTATAATTTCTATTCTGTAATTTGTGTAAGTTTCATATTAAACTGTAAATAAATTGATGAGTTTGGAAATATTGTATTATTCTGCCGCAGTGGTAAATTATATACACATATTTAATTGCAAATGATTGCGCAGATTACAGACAGAAAATTTTCGTTTTATTGGAAAACAATTTGATTCTATATATTTAGTTTTTTTTGGCTCTTAAAAGTTTTTAAATACACGGCGCTGATTTGATATCGATTGTATATTTGATACGTGTGGCGTACGTATTTTTTGACCTCGTGTATATAAAGTTTCATAATGCGCATGGCACTTGTTAAATGAAAAATCGAAATCCATCCGCCCAACCTAAGAATGAATATACATCTGCAGGATCTCATAGATAACTTAGCTGAGCCAATTGCAATGTATTTTACAGCCATGAATTATTGATACACGATATAACAACGTTCGTGCGTTTAATATATATACGCTATAACCTTGCTTCAATCCAGCAGATGGACCGTTCGCTAAGATGGAATAGATTATTGCGAAAATTATGCGACGGAAAAAAATGAAACGCTACTTGCAAATGCATTGCGACATTCATCATCGCAATGCAGATTCGACACAAATTCTTTGTCTCAAGACGAACGTTTTTCTAAGACACTACATTTTTTTATTACGTCCATTTATTATTTTATTTAAAAAAAAGGAAAACAATCTGAATACGTAATTTTTGTTATATGTTGACAAATTACATATTGAACTAATTTGTAACAATTAATTAATTTATTTAAACAATTTACACACCGGCAAAATTTGAAAATAATTATCTAGAGATAAAGAAATACAAATGTTACTAAATAAAATAAAACGTATATTAGACCTTGTGATTGTTTATGGATTAATTGTACAGTTTTTTTTTTTTATCAGCATTGGAAAATAGAGTGGAGAACCGTTACGGTTGAATTACGCATTGGAAACAGTGTGTCTTTGATTACACATTACAAAAGACATTGGTTGTAGAGTGGAAAACTCCATAGTTCGTTTAATTGTAGTTGAGGTGCAAATCATTAAAATAAGAGAATCTGTGATGCATGATTGCTAACTGTCGCGTGCTTGAACAATTAAGGCAATGTAACAACCTTGTTGTTTATGGCACGTGGGCCCATAAGCAGAGTTGTCATTGCGAGCGCGGACAAACCTGAATTACATAAGAACAACTACGCACAATAATGCGTGTGTAAACGAATCAAATATATATATAATCTTTACATACACCGCTGATATATGTAACCTTGCTCGAGAATATTGTGGAATTCAAATAAGCGCTTGTCCCATAAGACGTAAAATGTATTTTCTATATCTTCGAGAGACCTTTTTTCACCACAAAAGGCATTGATAGGACGACGTGGAAGGACATTTATTACTGTACCATGTGCAGAACAATGTCATTGTTAGTGTGTCAATAGCGCACAAACTTTGTACCATAAAAAGTTGGTACTAGAAATGCGATCGTTCGTCTGGAAATTTATTCCATATTTGTGAAAAAATTTCAAAGAATTTTGTTTTGAAAATTTTATTCCCTTGTGACGTCAAAGACATCAAAGACATTTTTGAATCATTTCTGAATCATGTCTATACGTAACAAATGGTTTTATTTCAATTTTCACATCGAAAAATATATCGAATCATGAAAAAAATGTTAAGAAAGGTAAAAAATTATCAAAATTCAAAATATAGATAAAATGGGTGAAAAAATTTGAATTCCAAACTGTGACCATTGGAATATTTTTCATTTGTTTTCTTCTGTTAGCAACTATCTTTGTTTGAAGGGAAAATTTATTTTGTAATATATTACTATATAGAGAATTTTGTAAATGCTAATATTGTTATTGTTATTCTTGCTAATGTAAAGAAAACAATAAAAGTTCCTCTCCTCACTCAAGAAACGAAAGATTTCAAAATTCTAGAGAGACGTATTTCTGTGGCATCTTTTGCTTAAAGTTATGTTAATTTTCCAATATGCAATAAAATTCAACATGAGTTCGAGCGCAAACGATTGCAAGACTTTCCAATTTTTAGTACTGCTCTTCTCTTCATTGTATAAACAATTGACCAAACTAACAATGCAATAAATTACAAATATCTTGTGTATTTTCGTCACGGTCGATAAAGCACCAAAAAGTTTTATACATACTTTTGTCGTTTGTGCTTAACGGATAGGATATGAAACATGTTTTTTAGTCGCCAAATGAATCAAACCAGCTGCTCCTACTTCCGTATTATAGAAATATGTACATACGTTTGTTTTAAATTTTTCCTCTATTTTATGTCGGTGTCACTTTCTACATTTGTATATAGGAAAAAGCATTTTTTCAAAAATTTTCCCCTCTTTTTAAGTTGAAAAAAAAATCACGTGGCAATGAAAAATTTATTATTTTTGAATAAATGAAAGTGAAAAAAGGAAGAGACAAAAAAAAATGTAAACTAAATTATTATTATTTTATTATTATTTTTGAATAAATAAAAGTGAAAAAAGGAAGAGACAAAAAATGGAAAAAATAATTTAAACTAAATAATAATAATAATTATTTTATTATTATTTTTGAATAATTGAAAGTGAAAAAAGAAAGAGACAAAAAATAGAAAAAATAATTTAAACTAAATTGGATAATTTGTGAAAACGTGGACTCTACAAAACAGCTAAAAAAACAATGAAAGAAAACTAAATCAAATTCTTATGTCTATATACACGGAAATGAGACAATAAGAAATATTACAGCATTAAATATCAACATTATCGATGTACTTGACAACTTTATAAGACATTATATCATTAAAAACAAAATTCCATTGAATAACGTTTCTCAGAAAAAGCGCAGTGGCGTCCTTGTCATTCAAATTTAGTTTCTATATTTGTGCTCCATTGTTTTTCTCTAATTTTTTTTTTTTATGATCCTTTTAAACAGTAATTATATTTACTACAGAGAAACTATAAAAATACACATCTGTTTATTGTCGTTACGAAACAAAAAGCAAAAAAATAATAACATATTATCTATATTTACGAGTTTGTAGATTAATATTTAAATATTTATAATATTGAATACTATATACTTTGCAGATCGTTTGCATATGTAATTTTTAAATAATTTTTTGCATCGTGGAATAAAAACTCGCCTCGGGAATAAAAATAAAATATAAAGAGATTGAATTGGTACAATTCTTTTAATGGAACTTTGATCTAAATGAATTGAAGGACGTGGTCAATGATTATGTTTCTTGCTGAGATGATTGTTGTTATAACCTTTATAGGTAAAAATCGATCTAATTTTTTTTACCATAAGTAAATTAATACCTAAATTTGGATATAATTTATGTAAACAATTAAATAGGCAATAAATTTTAATTGTGTTCATTAATTATATATGCTATTTAGTTATACTTTTTAGACTGAAAAAAATTTATTTGATTCAAAAAATGGATTATTATTAAATAAGTACCAAATAAATATTTGACTCAAAGAAATGTTTGACTCAAATAAATATTTGATTCAAAAAAATGTTTGACTCAAATAGATATTAAATTCAAATAAATATTTGACTCAAAAAAATGTTTGACTCGAATAAATTTTATTTCAGTCAATTAAATGGTATTTGCTTCAAATACGGTAATTATTGATTCAATTACAGTTCATTTTATATAGAAATTATTTGGTTCATATGTAAATATTTATTTGATTTATTTGATAATAGACAAGTGATTGATTATTTGAATCAAATAAATTTTTTTTCCAGTGTAAAATAAAAACTTTATTATTATAACTTATTTCCTTTTCTATTTTAATTAATTATGAAGTTCAATTTTTTCATTTTTAATAATCTTAGTTTTGAAGAATCTTTAATTTAATTACCAAGTTTTTAGTTTTTCAGTTTCTTTTTTGTTTCAATAGTTGCAGTTTTTAATAATTCTTCAAAAGAAAAAAGAAAATTTTTATATTAATTCTTTTTTTTTTTGTTCAGTGAAATATTATATCATTATCGCGAAAAATATAGTTATTAGTCATAGTTTAGTTGCACATTTATATACAATATAATTGCTCTTTCAACATCATCAAGTGACAAGTGCCTCAGAAAACAACTTTCTCGGTATTATTGACCAAAAGTGAGTGTTTAACTTTAATAGTTCAAAGACATTTTGTTAAATATTATCAATGTTTAATTTACGTAATTTTTCTGAAATGACGAAAGATAATTTCTTATCGAAAAAGAAAGAGTTAGAACCGCACCTTATATACTAAAAAGCGCATTTCATGGAAAAAAATATCAGAAGTATTTTCTTTAAGTTTCTGTTTGTTTTCTTCGAAACAAAAATGGTTTTAAAAAAAGAGAATATCGAAGATAAAATTTTTTAAACGAAAAAGTTTCTAATTCGTAGTTCTTTGGCTATGTAGAGATTATTACAAAATGTACATTTACTTAAACCAAATAATTATTA
>JUFY01022348.1:0-10486 GCA_001855655.1 Leptopilina clavipes
ATATTAATATTAATATTAATATTAATAAATATTAATATTAATAAATTTAATATTAATATTTATTCAATTCAAAAGAAAATTTAGTTAAATGAAAATGTTGCAAAATTCCATTGAGCAATAATTTATAATTTTTCTTGTCTAGTAAAAATTTGGTGAAATGAAAAAATCGAATAAATAAAAATTCCGTTCAATCAAAAATCTCTGTTAAATGATACTTTTGGAAAATAAAAATTTCACTAAGGGATGATTCGGCTAAATAAAAATTTGCCTGGTACATTTACAACAAATGTGTAAATATTAAATTTTTACAGGTCTGGCTGATTTTAATCGTCCTAGTGCTGGATTTTTCTTATGGATTAAGGTGCGAGGTGTGAATGATACATGGAAAATGGTGATGCAACGAGGAGTGACACACGGTGTTCTTTTGGCTCCTGGAGCAGCTTTTATGGCTGATCCTTCTAAACCCTGCAACGCCATCAGGGCGAGTTTCGCCAAAGCTTCATACAACGAAATGAATTTGGTACGTTTTACCTTCAATTAAACGTGAAACATTGCAATTTTTAAATTAAATTAATTCTATCCAATTTGAAAAAATCAAAAAACGCCCCTTCGAACATGAAACCGATAAATAATTGAACTTTTAATTAACTATAAAGAAGATAAAGTTTTAGTCAAACAATTACTCTCTAAATTTGAATTAGTAAAAATTTTAACTAATTTGAATTAGTGACTCACTTTTTGCTTTCGAATTAGTTAAATTTTACTAATAAATAGTAAAAAAAAATTTTTCTACTAATTTATTAGTAAATTTTAACTAATTCAAAAGCAAAAAGTGAGTCACTAATTCAAATTAGTTAAAATTTTTACTAATTCAAATTTAGAGAGTAAATAATTTTCCTCCGTAAATAAATAAATAAATTTAATTGAAAGTAAAATATTATATAAATCATATAATTAAAAATACCATTTAGGAAAAAATTATTAAACTATCGTTAAGTCCTTTTATTAAATAAATTTTTCTTTGTAATTTTATTTTGTTCAATATAATAATTATAATTTACAATCATAGAGAAAAAATACAAGAAAGTCTTGAATTAAAATAAAAATAAAAATTTCAATTTAAATGTAAAATAATATACTGAATAAATTTTTCCTTTTTCAGGCTTTGGAAAGATTGGCAACGCTTATAAAAAATGAGTTATCTGAGAATCAATTGATATTAAATGGTAATACGTGAAATAGAAGGTAACACGTTTAGCAGTTGAGAAATAAAAGTACCAACCATAGTTTTGAAAGGAGAAGGAGGAGTTGTAACTTGGAGGGTAAGATACCTGTTTTACAGGGTGAAATCTCCCCGCAGTCGATAAACGCTTCGGGCGTGTCACAATTATCGACAGTGGGTTAAAACCGTAATAATGAACGAGTGAATTTTCCAGACTTTCTACTTGTTTTTATATCGGTAAATTGCTCAATAGTATTCTACAGTATCATAAATATATGTTAGCAATTTAAACAAATAAATCTTCATGTTTACATTAAAATTCAAAAATCATATTTTTTTTTTGTAAAATTTTTTCAAATTTTCAATTATTTGTTAAATCGATTTTCAATAAAATAAATTATAAACAATGGTTTTTTGGAAAATTACGATGGTAATTATTTTTATGTACGTATTTTTTTATATAGAAACAAAAAATGCCAAGAGTTACTGCCATTTGTTATATATATATGTGAGATTTGTGTACTTTTAATTGTAACTGACTTGACAAATAAATTGTCCAAAGTATTTTTACTATTTTATTAATGCGACTCTTTTATACTCTTTTATAATCTCAAAATTAAGGTCAAGTATTTTTCCGGTCAACAGAAAAATAACATTAAAATTAAGATTTATAAAAATTTATGCCAAATTTCAGACATTAAGTTAAGAAGAATGTTTCATTAAAAATTTAGGTCAATAGAAAAATAAATGTTCAAAACATAGATGACAAATCGCAGGTCAAGAGAGAAACAAACTGAAAATTTAGGTCAATATTTATAAATAAAGCTGAAAACACAAATTCATTTGGGTCGAAAGGCAAAAATCGTGAGGAAAGTAAATTGAAAATTAAGATCAAATATCACAGGTTAAAATTTATACCAAAAGAGGCAAACATAACCTAAAAATTGAGGTCAAACGACAAACATAACCTTATAAATTTGAGGTAAAAACTCAAAAGATAAAATAAATCAGGTATTTTAGAATTTTTAGTTGGTTTTTCTTTTATTTTTGAAAAGCTTTGTATTTATTTTAATGGAATAAAGATTATTTTGTTAGATTAATGTTTAGAAATTGTTTTTTATTTGATTTATGTGATGAAATCAAAGGATGTATATATGTACATATCAAGTAGTATTTTCTAGTGTTGGTGGAAGATAAAGAGAAGGAAGCATAGGGAACCTAGACTCTCTCACTTAAGGCTAAACATCTGAACTACCAATTAATTTACCGGAATTAATTTAATCTGCTGCAATATAAGCAGACAAGATAACGTTGTGCGACCATCTCAACGTATAACAAGTGGCCTACTTTCTCTAAGCATTCTCTAATTTTAGTTTAAAAAATTCAAATCTCGATAAATAATTGATTTTTGTAAAATCATTGAAATAAATATAAATTTACTTTATAAATCTCAAGAATTAGAAAAAGAAGTAGTAATGGGAGATTTGAGTCAGACAAAATTATTTCAGTAGTAAAATAATTTTTTG
This sequence comes from Leptopilina clavipes, assembly GCA_001855655.1. Classification (NCBI taxonomy): domain Eukaryota; kingdom Metazoa; phylum Arthropoda; class Insecta; order Hymenoptera; family Figitidae; genus Leptopilina; species Leptopilina clavipes. The sequence continues at coordinate 2,749 of JUFY01022348.1, forward strand.
ACACAGAAAGGTTTTTAAAGAAATTGTAATATTAGTTTCAGTAGTAAATAAGGGAATATTTTAGGGAAAGAAAATTTTTTCTTGTTGTCAAATATTATAAATGTGTATTATTAGTAATATAGGAAAGTTAGAAAAGTTTGACGAATTGCTTTTAGTTGTAAAAAATTCTGTTTTAGTTAGACAAAGCATTCAATTTTTTAAAATTAAATATTAGTGGTAAAATGTAGATTTGGTCAGACAAACTATTCAATTCGCTTGTAATTCCTCATTAGTAGAAAAAGAACGTTTGAGTCAGACAAAAATTACAATTTCTACTTTTAGAATTAGTAGTATAGAACTGCTTTAGTCAGACAATTAACTAAATTATTTTAATTCAAATATCAGTAGTAAAATGCAGTTTTAGTCAGACAAACTATTCAATTCTCTTATAGTTCGTTATGAGTAGAAAATGAAAGTTTGAGTCAGACCAAAATTACAATTTGTACTTATAGAATCAGTAGTATAGAACTGCTTTAGTCAGACAATCAACTAAATAATTTTAATTTAAATATTAGTAGTAAAATGCAGTTTTAGTCGGACAAAAATTACAATTTGTACTTATAGAATCAGTAGTATAGAACTGCTTTAGTCAGACAATCAACTAAATTTTTCTAATTTAAATATCAGTGGTAAAATGAAGTTTTAGTCAGACAAACTATTCAATTCTATTGTAATTCCCCATGAGTAGAAAAAAAACGTTTCAGTCAGACAATAAATTTAGTTCTCCTTTTTAATATTAGTAGTAATATGCAGTTTCGGTCAGACAAACTGTTTAAATTCTTTTGTAACTCTTTATTAGTAGAAAAAGAAAGTTTTAGTCAGATATCAATTTATAATTTTAATTTTACGTGTCAGTAGTAATAAACTCTTTTTGTCAGACTTATTGACTGTTTAAAATTTTAAAATAAAAAATAAATTTTCAATTATTGAATTCATCACCCAACAAAATTTTTTCTTCGTTTTATTTGATAAATACCAATAAAATTTATATTGAAGAAAAAAAATTTTCCCTTTTATTTGAAAGTAAAAGAACGAAATTATCTCGAACATTATTTTTGTTTTTTGCTGGTAAAACAGATTGGAATATACGAGTCTTATTCGCTACATTATAGAGAGAGTATAGATACAAGGGATGCAGGTTGACTTTCTCTATAATGTTGGATTTAATGTCAGTGTTCGAATTTTAGGCGCGCCAAAAAAAAAAGGGAATCCTAAGTCTCGTTGAAGATATACTGTATATTAAAAGACGTTTCGGGGGTTCCAAAGAGAAGAGGGTCGAACACGACCGATCATACGAATGACCACATTTTCGTTCAACAGGGATTTCGGAAAATAACCGTCAGTTCACACTTTTTCTTTCCCTTCAAACACTGACTACACTGATTATGTCCTTATAAAGACATAATTATTGTATCGCATATATATCGCTATTGGAGAAATTTTACTAGTATTCAAAAAAATAAAAGTCGAAAATTTTCTCAAAATTCAGTCCTAAAAGTAGAGTAAAAATAAAAAATTTTTTAAGTTACGAGTTTTTAGATATTTTGTTATTTTATTTAATTTAGGAATTTTTTTCAATACTGATGAAAAAGAATGTAAATTTAAAATCTACTTGTCTGACCAAAAATTTCTTTTACTACTTATATGGAACTAGAAGAAAAAAATTGTTTGTCCGACTAAAAGTATATTTTACCACTGATATTTAAATTAAAAAAATTAAATTCTTTGTCTGACTAAAAGTGTCTTTTACTACTGGAACAATTTTTAAGAACTGAAACATTTCTATCTTACCAATAACATATTTATTTTAATAACAAATTTGTCTGGCTCAATATTACTTTACTACTTAAAGGAAACTACAAGAAAAAAATTTTTTGTCTGACCGAAACATTTAATAGTTTGTCTGACTAAAACCGCATTTTACAACTGATATTTACATTAAAAAAAATTAATTGTTCTGTCTGACTAAAACAGTTTTTACTACTGATTCTAAAATTACAAAATTATAATTAGTTGTCTGACTTAAACTTTTTTCTCTACTAAAAAGGAATTGCAAAAGTTGAATAGTTTGTCTGCCTAAAACTGCATTTTACTACTGATTTTAAAAATAAAAATGACGAATGTTTTCCCTACAGAAAGAATCTTTTTCTATTAATTAGTTATAATATAATTAAGAAAGTCTGACTGTAACTGTATGTGACTACTTACGTTTAAATAAAAAATTAGAAAATGCTTTGTCTGACTAAAAGTGTCTTTCACTACTTATATGGAACTAGAAGAAGAAAATTTTTTGTCGGACCGAAACATTGAATAATTTGTCCGACTAAAACGTAATTTTACTACTAATATTTAAATTCAAAAAATTAAATGTTCTGTCTGACCAAAACAGTTCTTTACTACTGATTCTAAATTCAAAAAATTGAATGTTCTGTCTGACTAAAACAGTTCTTTACTACTGATTCTAGAATTACAAAATTAGAATTAGTTACCTGACCGAAACATTGAATAATTTGTCTGACTAAAACGTAATTTTACTACTGATATTTAAATTCAAAAAATTGAATGTTCTGTCTGACTAAAACAGTTCTTTACTACTGATTCTAGAATTACAAAATTAGAATTAGTTACCTGACCGAAACATTGAATAATTTGTCTGACTAAAACGTAATTTAACTACTGATATTTAAATTCAAAAAATTGAATGTTCTGTCTGACTAAAACAGTTCTTTACTACTGATTCATAAATTCAAAAAATTGAATGTTCTGTCTGACTAAAACACTTCTTTACTACTGTTTCTAGAATTACAAAATTAGAATTAGTTATCTGACTGAAACTTCTTTTTTCTACTAATAAGAAGTTGCAAGAATTGAACAGTTTGTTTGACCAAAACCGAATTTTACTACTGATTCTAAAAAAAAAATTACGAATGTTTGCCCGACACAAACATTCTCTTCCTACTAATGATTTATATAATATAATTAAAAAAATCTGACTAAAACTGTATGTGACTACTGACGTTTAAATTTAAAAAATGCTTTGTCTGACTAAAAGTGTCTATTACTACTGAAATCATGTTAGCTGACTCATACCTAAACACCAAAACAACCATTTCCAGTTAAAATTTAGACAAATTTGATAAAATATTTTGTGGAAAATTGTTGAATTCTGTAAAATTAAAACATTATTTTATTGTTTTCAATGCGTCCTTGACTGGGATAGAATCTATAGAAAAATCAGAGTAAAAATGTAGGTTTATGTATATATAACTATTGTGTAGAAGTTGGAAACAGAATAAGAGTGTGTGTGTGTATTTTCGCACACGAGAACATTTTGCGAGTGTTATAGAGAAACGGGCAAAACACAAGACACGAAATAGCTAGATGGTAACGGTGTGTGGCGAGGTAGCGGCGTCACCACGGAAATCAAGAGTAATGCCAACACGAAACTGCACTACCCCTCGCCCCTGTGCCGACCCCCATCCACGATCCCTTTGAGCCACCCTTCGTCCCACCTCGACATTTCTCCGCCACCTACAATACCGATCTCACTCTCCCCGGGGAATAACCCCCTTTTGCCAACCTACCTATACATATATATATATATATATACACACTCTCTCTCTGAGACACAGGATCGCATGCCACTGCTATTGTGTACATTTGCTAAAACCTACTGATATCCTTTTCACACGCCGAGAAATGAAAATTCACCCAAAAAAAGGAAAAATTTCTTTTTAGAAACGAATTTTTGTTTTTAAATCGCACCAACCATTATTTATCATTATTAATGATTTTTTTTGGCAAATGTTTATTATTTGTTGTTTTAAGATCAGTAGTAAAGAATTGTTTTAGTCAGACAAAATCTTTTTCCTTAAACTATACATTTGAGATATTTTTTTAATGTCAAATTGTAAATTTAGTATTAGTAGTAAAAGACGATTTTAGTTGAACAAAAAAATTAAATGATTTAGTTTAATATATGTAGTGAATCAGTAGTATAGAACTGCTTTAGTCAGACAATCAACTAAATTATTTTATAGTTTAAATATCAGTAGTAAAATGCAGTTTTAGTCGGACAAATTTAAAATTTGTACTTCTAGAATCAGTAGTATAGAACTGCTTTAGTCAGACAATCAACTAAATTATTTTAATTCAAATATCAGTAGTAAAATGCAGTTTTAGTCAGACAAACTATCCAATTCTATTGTAATTCCTCATTAGTAGAAAAAGAACGTTTGAGTCGGATAATTGTTTCTAATTGTAATTTTAGGATCAGTAGTAAAGAGTTGCTTTGGTCGGACAAAACATCTAATTGTGTAATTCCTTATTAGTAGAAAACGTAAGTTTAAGTCAGACAAAAATTACAATTTCTAATTTTAGAATCAGTAGTATAGAACTCCTTTAGTCAGACAGTCAACTAAATTCTTTTATACTTTAAATATCAGTAGTAAAATGCAGTTTTAGCCGGACAAATTTAAAAATTGTTCTTCTAGAATCAGTAGTATAGAACTGCTTTAGTCAGGCAATCAACTAATTTTTTCTTTAATTTAAATATCAGTAGTAAAATGCAGTTTTATTCAGACAAACTATACAATTCTCTTATAGTTCCTTATTAGTAGGAAAAGAAAGTTTAAGTCTGTCAAACATTTCCAATTTAAATATTTTAGAATCAGTAGTAAAGCATTTTCATTATCAGACAAAATATTTAATATTTAAATATAGGCAAGTAGAAAAATGCATTTTTAGTCAGACAAATCTTATTAAACATTATACAAATGTGGCAGTAGTATAGAGAATTTATGATCAGACAAAATAATTTTAGTTGTTAAAAATGCTTTCAGTCAGACAATGGGTTAAAAAATATTCATTTTCCACAAAATTTTTTCAGTAGTAAATGACTCTATTGGTCAGACATAGAATTTAAAAAGATTTTTAGAAATTTTCAATAATACTTTCAGTAGTAAGGGAGAGATTCAGTCGAGAAAATCAATAACATTAAAACATTAAATAAACATTAGTAGAAAAATATAGTTTCAATCAGACGGATTTTAAACGTTTACGAAAAAAATCTTTATCTAGAACAGCGATAAGTATCTTTAAAACAGCGAAAGTTTTCGCTATTCTATAGAATTCTATAAAAAAAACCAAAAATTTCAATGGCTGAACTACTTATTTTTTACTAAAAGTAAAAGCTACGAATTTTTTATGATAGGATTTACTTATACACATATAAACCCTTGAACAGCCAAGTTCTCTAATACATGTGAGACACTCTTTTCTCTCATCCTACCTACATTTACGAAAAAAGTCTGATCCTTTTTTTTTCTTTATACTCGTTTCTCTCTCTCTCTCTCTCTCTTTCTTTTTCCACTTCTTTTGGCTTTTTTCCGTTTCACGTCCAATGTGTCCCCTCTTTATACAACCCCAAAGACCTGTACTTTCATACAACCAACGGAGAAACAGAATTACAGCCATTACGCTTCTAGCGTAAAAATTTTACGCCACTCATTATGACTTAATGAGTGATTAGCATTTTCTGGTCACAGGATTATCGTTTTATCCCGACAGAAAGGAACAGAAATGAAAATTCGTCTAAAATAAAAATGCAGGAAAAAAAAACCAGGAAAAGAAATTAAAAAATGATTTTTAAATTATAATTTTTACTTTAATTATTATTAACTAATTAATTAGATTCATAGACATTTAAATTTACATTTGACAAAATTATACCTACATAATATAACTTTTCTCCTGGAGTAAAAAATTTTGATTATACTCTCGAAGATTAAAACATTCTTCTATTCCCAAGGGTGAAAAAAGTTCACTTTGCTTCCTAGTGTTAAAAATGCTCATTTTACACCCTATGATTATAAAAGTCTTGTTAATTTCTTGTGGGAAAAAAAAGTTTCTTTTTCTCGACAGGTTTGAAAATACACATTTTCTTCTCTATTATTCTAAAGGAATTTTTAATCTCCAGGACAAAAACAATTCATTTTCCTTCCTAGTGTCAAAAATACTCATTTTACTTCCATATGATTCAAAGAGTCTTTCTAATCTCTAAGGCAAAATAGATTTCATTGTAATTTCATTATTCAAAAAAATTTTCTCTTTACTCTCAAGGATTTATGCCAGTTCTCTTTACCCTCTAGTGTAAAAAAATTATTATTTTCGTGAAAAAAAAACAAATTTCAGTTTTATTCACATAGGAAAAATTTTCTCATAATAATACAAAAAAAATTACCGAATTTCAAAATTGAAAAACTCTTTTAAAATCGTTAACTTCATGCGCAAAAAAAAGAAATCGATTTTCAAAAGAATTTTCAAATAACTGAAAATCGGCAAAAAAATTTGTCAAATTTAAAATTAAAATTTAACTACGGAATTTTTAGTCATCAAAGCAAAATTCTAAAAATTGAATGGCTCAGCAATATAAATTTAAAAGACAAAAAAAATCATATGTATTTGTAACTTAAAATCATCCTTGACCTAAAAGAAAATTGGAAAAATTCTTTGTCGTAAATTTATCAAATTTACGACAAATTAAGGAAGACGGTCTCATATTAAAGTCTTAGATGTTGTTTTTTCTTTTCTCTTTTTTCTTTTTTTTTGTTCTCTTTTTGCAGCTTATTTTTACAGCTAGACATAAAAAAAAGCGTTTGACGAATAAGACACAATCGAAAAATCCGTCGTATTATCGAATGCGGGACAGTGCAAACAGGATATTGCTCGCGATTGCCCAGTAAATATCGTAGCAGGCTTTTGTTGCACGGCTTCAGTAGCCCGTAAACCAAGACATTAAATTTTATAATATTGCACGCTCCCTTGTCTATAGAGCGCTGCCAACCATTTCTGATTCTCTCTCTCTCTCTCTTTCTCTCTCGTCTCTCTCGACCGAGCCCACGCAAGCCCGTCGCGCTTTTATTGGCTATTTACAGAGAAAATGGCCTCTAAATTAACTCTAGACTGTCGGATCACTACCTCTATATCGAGCAGCGGTATAAAAGTTTCGCTTTCCTGTTATACAACGCGGGAAATCAAAGCGACAAGTTGAAATCTTATCAATTCATCTCAACCGACACACTTTTTATCAATCATTGTCAAACCAATTTAGAATCAATTCTTTTTTAATCCAATTTTTCTCCAATGTGATTATATTTCAATATGCCCTGTGTTCTATATATGTACATTCCAATGGACTATATTTTATCATCTGAAATTCGCGAATTTTATATCAATATTACTTTTTTGTTTCAAGGAATTTTTCAATATCACAGCCTCTGTAAATATTCGTTCGAAATATTTGATTAGAAATATTATTGTGAAAAATAATTCTTCTGAAATTGCATGTGAAAAACTTTTTTTTTACTTCCTAGTGTCGCAAAACGTCATTTTACTCACTTGGAGTGAATATAAAAAACTTTTTTTGCTCTAGAAAATACAATACGATTTTTAAACTCTAAAGAAAAAAATAAATTTTTCTACACTAGGAAAGTAAAGTAAATATTTTCCACAGAAAGCAAAATTAACTTTTCTCTCTCTAGGGAGTAAAAATACATTTTTGAATCCTAGGGAGAAAAATTAACTTTTCTACACTTGGAAAATAAGACACTTTCCCCACAAAGTAAAATTAATTTTTTCCTTCTAGGAAGTAAAAATAATTTTTAGGTCCTAGGGAGAAAAATAAACTTTTCTACACTTC
>JUFY01022349.1:0-13484 GCA_001855655.1 Leptopilina clavipes
CCCCCCCCCCAAAAAAAAAATATCCCAAAATTTCGAAATAACTATTGTGTATTTACCAATTTTGGTAAATCAAGAATATAAACTAATAAAGTGGTAAAAAATAATCGGAATTAAATTGCTATCCTAATTAAATGTGATTCAGTTTGAGATTTAGTGTCTTATACGATTTCTTAAATTTTAATAAAATTTTTTAATTTTCAAACAGTAAAAAGTAAAAATACGGTCAAAGAAATTTTACTATGGAAAAAATTTCAAAAATTTACATTTAATTCAATAAAAAATTTATCAGTTCAGATAATGTCCGATTGGATAAAATTAGAATCTTGAATTGATATATTCATTTATGTGTATGTTTTCAGCGGTACTAACGTCACATTACTTCTTAATCGAGTGTGAATGAAGAATTGAGGTCCTATTAGGAGTAGAATGCAAATTAGAAATCATACAACACTTTTCCTCTAACTTTCCTTCGCTAGAGTCAACGAGGTAGTTAATATGCGCAATAAAATAATTATTATCTTCCGTTTCAAATTTAAATTTATGATACTGATACAAATTGAAAGAAAAATTGCTTTCTTGAACCTTTACAAATGAAAATTTTTCCGTATTTTAAAGGACAAGAATCAATAAAAATGAAAAAGCAGGACTCATGAATCTTTAATAATATAATGAATCCCTCTTGAACTCCTTGAACTTTCTGAGCTAAAACCGAATTATTTCTTGAACATTTATAAGTAGAAAAACTCTTTTTGAACTTCTAAAACAAAATTTGTTCATACAGTAAATATATAAGTGACACTTCTTGAACCCCTACTAGGAAGAGTTTTTTCCGTATTTTAATTTTTTCAAAAGCTTTTTTTAATTAATTTTATAGATTTTATAAAGTCCTCTAAATGTGAGACAACTTCTTGAATCTCTACGCAAGTCTGAAAAAAAATTTATTGAACGTTTGTAAGTGAGAAAGGTCCTTCTTGAACCCCTAGGAGTTAGAAAAATCTGTCATGTATCTCTTCAACTAAGGTATGACCCTCTTGAACCAGTATAAGTAAAAAAAGTCGTCCGTTAATGTCTGTCAACTATAGAGTTCCTTTTGAACTTTTATAAATGAGAAAAGGTCCTCTTGAACCTCTTTAAGTGCAAGCTTTGACGTATTTATGTTTGAAATTAAAATTTAAAAAACTCTCTTAGTTAGAAAAGACCTTTTTGAATTCCTATAAGTGAGAAAAATATTTCTTGGATGTCTTTATATACAGAATTATTTTTTGAACACTTGTAAGTGAGTAGAGCTTTTCTTGAACCTTTGAAGCTCTTTTAGTAGAAAAAATCATTGTCGAACGCTTATGAATAACAGAAAGTCCTTTTTGAACATTCATAAGTGAGAAAAGTCCTTATCGAACGTCCACGAATCTTGTAATTTCTTCTTGAACATTTATAACTGAGGGAAGCTTCTCTAGAATCTCTTGATTAAAAAAGCCCTTTTTAAAACTCCATGGAAGAATTTTTTCGTATTTAAATCTCCCAACTCTCTATATTCCTCTGTATATGAGACTTGAAACTTTTCTTGAACCCTTCTTAATGGAAGTGATTTTTCCTCAACCCTTATTCGTAAGAAAAATTTTACTTGAACCCCTAAAAGTGAGGAAATTCGTTCATACAACTCTAAAAGTTAGAAAAGCTCCTCATGAACCTATCTTAGTGGAAGTTTTTTACTCTTGAACGTCTGTGTATAAAAATTATTTTTTGCTTACTTATAAATTTTTAATGACTTTCTTGAACCACTATAAGTGAAAAAAATTGTTCCTGAACTTTGATAAGTGACGAAATCTCTTTTTGAACATTTATATGTAAGAGAAACCTTTGTGTGAGACAAAAAGATCCTTTTGAACCCCTATGAGTTAGGAATATGGTTTTTTGACATTTTCGAGAAATGAAAGTCCTTTTTGAACATCTATAAGTGAGGGTTGCTTTGCTTGAACATCTATAGGTGAGAAAAGTCGTCCTTAGTTATCCGTAAATGATAACATTCTTTCTTGAACCTTATAAAAAGTAAGAGAAATTTTCCTTAAATCTTTGTAAGTGAGAAAAACCTTTTTGGAAGCTTTTGTGAGAATCCCTTCTTGAACTTCTATACAAGTGAGAGTTATTTCATATTTAAATTGTTTTATGGATCAATAAATTATAAGCGTGATAAAAAAATGAAAATAATTTTTCACTAATTGTACTAATTACTATTATCTATGGCAATAATTAATTCCTAATACATTATAGTAAAGGTTAAATGTCAATTTTGTTGAGCATTTTGGGCAAAATAAATGGATAATAAATTTTATATTTGATTAATAATACTCACCGAGGGAATTGAGACCGTAGCTTGTTTGGTAGACACTTTGCGACGGACTACTGATCGGCAGACCGGAATTACTGAGACTCAAACTTGAGCCAAGACTTCCGGAACCTTGTTGACTGAGTTGTCCGAGACTTTGGCCAAAACCGCCCATGGTCATTCCACCTTGACTCAATTGGCCCAGACCTGAGTTTGAAAAAGCAGAAAAATGAACTAATTGCAGGTTTATTTAAAAAGAGTTCTTCTAATGGATTATTTTAATATGTGAATTTGGATATCCGACCTGGAGCCATTCCCCATCGATCGGTGGGTGCGTGAAACATTCCCGCGGCACCGCACAATTCCGAACTCATGGCCGCGAAAGGCGGAAAACTATGCGACGGAACAAGTCCGCCCGGTGATCGTAACATGCCGCCAGTCTTCTTGCGCTTCTTCCATTTCGCCCTTCGATTTTGGAACCAAACCTGTAAAAAAAACGAGATTTTTTTTGTTGTTATTCATTTTTGTTGAACCTCATATTTCCAATTTTTTTCTTATTCTCGAAAATAATTCGCTTGGGTTCAAAATGAACCTTCCCGGTTCATTTTTTTGCATTTTAAAATAATCGCTACTCTATTTGATTCTAAGTTTTTTTCAGTGTAAGGAAAATTTTTCCTGTATCACTACGAGTAAGAATAATCGCCAGTGGACATTAAAAAATTGAAAAAACCTTCTTGAACCCCTGTAAGAGAAAAAAAAGGTTTTTAGAAGTCTCCTAATGACAGAAGTGCTTTTTGAACCTCTAAAAATGAGAACAATCGTTTTTGAACCCCTATAAGTTACCAAATTCCATATTGAACATTCACTTCTGAGAGAAATTCTTCTTTATTATTTGTTGACAGAAAAAGCTCCGAGATGATCAAAGTGAGAATTTATTCATATTAAAAAATTTTTATTTAGGTCTAAAAAGCTCGAAAAGTAAAAAAAGAGCTTCTTGTACCCCTGTGAGTAAGAGACATTGTCCTCAATAGACGTTTATAAGTGAGAAAAGATCTTTTACCTCTTAAAGTCAGGAAAATAGTTCTTGCACCCTTACAAAGGGACAGAATTTTTTTCTGAACAAACTTTTCTTGAAACTCCAAAACTTAGAAAAAACCTTCTTGAACCCCTATAAGTAAGAAAGATATAGTTTCTTTATCCCTGGAAGAAAAGAAATTTCTATTTAAACATTTAAGGTAGAAAAATTTTTTCTAAACCTTCAAAGATAAGAAAAATGTCCTTCTTGAACCCCTATAAATTATAAAACATCTTCTTGAACTCCTCCTAGACTTTTTTCGTATTTAAATTTTTCAATTTACTTCTTAGAAGTTTATATAAGACTTGGAAAATTATATAACTTGGAAATTTTATTTGTAAGATAATATTGTATTTGGACGTTAATGCTAGAAAAAAGATGTTCTTGAACCCCTATAAATGTGAAAAGTCCTTCTTGGAACTTATTAAGTAGCGAAAATCCTTCTTGAACATCTATAAGTGACAGAAATGTAATTAATTATAAATGAAAAAAGTCCTTCTTGAACCCCTCTCAAGTATTTTTTCACAACTAAATTTTCTAATCCACAGATCTAAAAATCTCTGCAAGTGAGAAAAAATTTTCTAAATACCTATGAGAGAGAAAAATAATTCTTGAACGTCTATTAAGTATTAAAAGAACTTCTTGAACCCCTATAAGTGAGAGAAATTTTGATATTTTCGTTTCTAATTTTGGCACAAATATAAACGAATCTCTTATAAGTTTGTATCCTAGAATCACCGGATGAATTCGCGTCGGAAAAAGGGAACTAACACTAAAATGGTTATTTGCCTTTTTTCTGCCCTTTTTCGGCAAAAGTGGGTAGAAAAAAAAAACAAGGAATGAAATAAGGTGTTTCTTGGTATTAGGACTACAATATCTTCGACCCCCGTGTGCCGGTAGCTATTAGCCAACGTTATGAGCTGTTGATTCTGGCCACGTAGTGGCCCCCTTAAGCTCGGGGGGTCTCGGGGACTTGATTTATTGATATCGCATGCAAAGCCCGCCTCTGCGTTCTCCGATATACCCCTCCGACCATAGACTATATAGTCCCTTTCCTGCTTTGCTCTTGGTCATAGCATGCATAGCCCGTTTCATACGTGCCCATAAATTAGTACTCTAGCATTAATGCGCAAGCGTATATATACACCACATAACGTTGAACGTGAACTAGAGATGTGAGCGAGAGAGAGAGAGAGAGAGAGAAGAGAGACAAACGAGAGAGGGCTGCCAACAAACACTACCCTGGTGCTAACATACTAGGATTATACGAATCTAATTGGATATATGGGATTTACACATTCTACTCCATTTCCCAGGCACTGCTTTCTACTCGCAAAACAATCGTCGCATTTCTTGTTAAGATGCATTTTCTTCGTGTGTCATATTTCGTTATTATTTATCTATTTATTAATGATTCTTTTCTTTTCTGTTTTTTCATGTACAGAAAAATATACTCATCCTGTTAGAGAAAATTTCTAATCCGATGATATCTTATATTCGATCCTATAATACTATGAGTTTATGTCCGTTTAAATCCGTAACATAAATATTTTTGATTCAGATTCAAGATACGTTATTATAAACAAACTAAATGAAATTTTGCACAGGAGATACGTTTTCCATGGGTTTTGAGTGTGTTCTTTTTGATACTGGAGTCAAAAATTGAATTAAGTCAAAACTTAAATTAAATATGGCAGTAATAGTATATCAAAAAAATAAAACAATCGTTGTATTTTCATCATGTATTGTACTCTGTTATTATTTATCTGGTTATTAATGATTCTTTTCTTATTTTGGTATATTCTAAAAATGTACTCTTCTATTAAGAGGAAATTTCTAAGGAGCATGCTATATTTTGTCCTGGAAAAAAAATTTGTGTATAGGTTTTATTCCAAAACAAATTGGCTTGGTTAAAAAAACATCTTTGGTTCAGATTCAAGATACGTTATTATAAACAAAATAAATGAATTTTTATTTTTTATACTATAGGTACGCTTTCCATAGGTCTTGAGTGTGCTCTTTTTGATGCTGGAGTCAAAAATAAAATTCAATGAAAACTAAAATTAATTATGGCAGTATTAATGTTAAAAAACACAACCAAACAATCATATTTTCATTATGTGTCAAACTGCGTTATTATTTATCTGTTTAATGATTTTTTTCTTATTTCTGTATGTTCTGAAAAAGTACTCTTCAATTGAGAGAAAATTTTTAAAGTTGCATATTATTATACTTTGTCCCGGAAAAATCAAATTGTGTTCGTTTTAATCCAAAACAAAAATTGGTTGGGTTGGCAAACAAAATTTTCGTTTCAGATTCAAGTTACGTTATGATAAACAAAATAAATTAAATTTTGTACCGGAAGTACGTTTTCCATACGTTTATTTTTTTGGTAGATTACAAATCTTGAGTTCGATTTTCAAAATTGAAAATTGTTAATTGGTAAATATTAATTAAAAAGAAATATTTCACTTTTGAATTTTGTCTAACTGTGACTGTCTTTTACTACTAAATTAAAATAAGTATATAGAGAAAAAAGTTTTAGTCATTTAGTTAAAAACAAAAATTACAAACATTTTACATATTTCAATAAAATTTATTTTAATTTATTTAAAATTTTTTTTCTTTTTTTGGGAATTAATTAAATATCTCTATCAATAAAGAACTTATTAACTACACCGGAAACCGATTGATTGGTTTCTATAACCAAACTTGGAGAGAATTAATTTTATCAAAGATTATAAAAAGCTCACATAAAATTTGCAAATGAGAATAGTGAGATGATTTTTAATGAGATTTAATCGATAATAATTAATGTGAGATACAAATTCTTAAAAACAGAATATACAAAAGAAAAAAAAAATCTCCATAACAGTTGAAATTTGCAATGCAAAATGAAAATTTATGAAAAAAATGTCACTGTTTCAAAAAACAGGAGTTTATCTTAAAAATAAACTTATTCAAGTAATTTATCAAACAAACTTGTTCATAATGAGATATATATATTGCATGAATTATTTATTTCCGGTGTTCTAAACTTTTACTTATAATTAGAAAGCTTGAATATACGTTTATCTTACTCCTTTGGAAATATTAATCATATTTTCTAAAATCATATTTCGATTAATTCTATATTTTGCTATAACTTAAAAAATAATTACAAATTGACTCTAATTAATTAAATAATTGACTAACTCATTAATTAATTAATTAATTAATCAATTAAGTATATTTAAGTAATTATTTAATTAATTCTATTTAAGTAATTAATTAATTAATTCTAATTAGTTAGTCAATTACTATTTAACTAATTAATCAATTCATTCCAATCAATAAATCAATAAATTAATTATATATTTAGTTATACGTGTATTTGTTTTGATTTCTTGTTTAAGTGAAAGATAATTCCGCAAAAATCTAACAATAGAATTTTGCATTGTAATCAAAAATATTTTTCCTTCTTTTTCACTAAAAGCAAAAGGCGTGTCCTTTTATAATTCTCTTTTTTTTGCCTTATTTTTTAACCCCCTTTAACATAAGAACTGGAAGGATCTCGCTTCTTTCATAGCGCTGCTTATCAAGACTCTTTCTTTCTCTCTCTCTCTCTCCCTCCCTGTTTTTGTCTCGCTTTCTGCCTGTTGGGTGGGTGTGGTTGCACTGATTTCACACTAGAGTTGCGTCTAAAAGCCCGTGAATAATTCCCTGAAGAACAACCTTTGCCCAGATATTGCGCAGTGACGTATTTTTAGGGTCGCATTAAAATAAAATCGAGTCAAAAAGTTGAGAAAGTGTATCCACTACTTTTTTTTTTTTGAAACAAGATTGACAGTGACATTTCCGTATCCGAGGTGACTAGAGAATTTTTAATATCTACCACACACACACACATACACGCTAATGGAAAGTGGAAAATTTTTATCATTTTATCTAATTCTACGATTCATGTAACTGTGTTATATATTTACTTTTAGAAATTCAATTTGATATTTGGATTTATTTGAAAAACTAACTATTAATTCGTAATCAACAGCCCCGAAAATCCCCGAGTAAATAATTTCCGCAGTGAATCTCAAATGATTTTTAAAATTTGTCCGCCATATTGGATCCGCCATTTTGAAATTTAGAAAACTAACGTCGGATTCGTAATCAGCATCCGCGAAAACCCCTGAGTAATTAATTTCCGGTGAATCTCGAGCGATTTTTAAAATTTGTCCGCCATATTCAATCCGCCATTTTGAATTTTGGAAAACTAACGTCGGATTTGTAATTAGCATACCCGAAAACCCCTGGGCAATTAATTTCCGGTGAATCTCAAGCGATTTTTAAAATTTTTCCGCCATATAGGATCCGCCATTTTGAATTTTCGAAAACTAACGTCGGTTTCGTAATCAGCATCCCCGAAAACCCCCGAGTAATGATCTTCCGGTGAATCTCAAGCGATTTAAAAAATTTTTACGCCATATTGGATCCGCCATTTTGAATTTTAGAAAACTAACGACGGATTCGTAATTAGCATCCCCGAAAACCCCCGAGTAATGATCTTCCGGTGAATCTCAAGCGATTTTAAAATTTTTTCCGCCATATTGGATCCGCCATTTTGAAATTTGGAAAACTAACGTCGGATCCGTCATCAACAAACCCAAAAACTCACGAGTAATAATAAATTTTATAGAAATCCATCTATTATATTTTGTGTTTTTTTCCCGATCTTAGTCTCTTGAATAAATTGTTTATGAATAGCTGTAAAATTTATAATTTTTAAATTTTTTGTCTGGTCACTTTCAGATAAGTTAAATTGGAGTCATTAACTTAAACCCAACGCACTTTTTAGAACTTAAACAACAAAAAAAAAGTTGTGTACAAATTTTCTTTATTTTCGTCCTTTGTATGTAGAATCACCCATTTATTGTGATTCTATATATACCAAATGTATCGTGAATTGATTGCGGCAAAGTTGATGAATTCGGAAATATGAAAAATTAATGTAATGAGTCTGAGTGGGGCATTGTTGGAAATTTAATGTTGTATATAGACAAAGCTGCGAGAATGGAATGGAATAGAAATTGACGGAACACACCTTTCGATGACTAAGGAAGTGATGGCAACATCACCCAAGGTGCTTGTTATCCGATATACGTGAAGATGCTACAAGCGAGTCAATTAGGAACATTGCTTTTTTAAAAATTGATCAATCACTGCATCGTTAAGAACGCATGCGCGCCAATCGCAAAAGCAGCTGTTCTCCGACACCTTGTTTCGTCGAATCACGCGCGACGAGGGTGGATGTACTGATGAATATTTCATAATCTGCAAAAACAATCGTTCACAAATCTAATCGATTTTGAAATTTGAAAAATCCTCTTCCATTGTCTCTATAGAAGAGGAAAAAAAGAATCTAGACATAACTTTGATTTGTCTAAATTCAATAATTATAATTCAATTTTTATTAACTTTCTGAGAATAATTTCAAATTTTTTAATTTTAATATTATCTCAAAAAAATATGAAAGATGAAATTGAAACGAAATTGTAATCTAAAAATCGTCAAGAATCAAATACAAATGTTACTACGATTGGGTAAAGTCTTATTGAAATCTTGGGAACTGGAAATCGTTATTGAATGGAAAGACAACCCTAAGGTGATTTCATTTTGTGATCGTTGGATGGCGTCGCTTTAACTTCATAGGAGACTCGCGTCGAACCCTTGGGATTGAAGACGCATTCAAAGGTTAAAGTTCGGAAGGCAGGTTTTCAGGGAAAATGGAAAGAAAAAAGATAGAGAGAGAGAGAGAGAGAAAGGTTCGGGATGAAACGTGAAGGTGGTGTAAGACCTCGTAAAGGGGGTTCAACGGGCGCTGATATAAATTGAGCTCGCTATCGAGGCAAGCGTCGGGATCTACCCAAGGCCTTAAGATATATAACAGTTACTTTCAACATCTTCCTTGAAGGATCACTTGCCTAGACGGGTGTGTGTATTCTTGAGAAAATATTCTCAAATCAAACAATTAATTATCTAACAATTTCTTTCTTTTCTGCAATTCAGCATTAGAGAAAAGATTTATTATTTATAGTAACTACGATTGTTTATGACAATAATTGAACGTTAATACCATTAGTATAATTTTAGTTGAAATTACCAACAAACCCCACTGTTTCTGAACTTCAAGCAGTATTACCAACTTTTCCTCAATATTGCTACAATATTAGAAAATTGAGGAAATTGAGGAAGTTAGAAATATTGCTACAAGTTTTCAAATTGTCTATCAGGTACCTTTACTACTAATAGGTACCTTCAGTACTATTAGTAGGTACGTTTAGTACTTTTAGTAGGTAATTTTAGTACTATTAGTTACTTTTAGTACTATTAGGTATTTTCAGTACTAATACTAGGTATTTTCAGTACTAATACTAGGTATTTTCAGTACTATTAATAGGTACTATTAGTAGGTACTATTAGGTACCTTTAGTAGGTACTATTAGGTATCATTAGTAGGTACCGTTAGGTACCTTTAGTAGGTACTATTAGGTATCATTAGTAGGTACTATTAGGTACCATTAGTAGGCACTATTATGTACCCTTAGTAGGTAGTATTGGGTACTATTAGCAGGTACTATTGGGTAGTTTTAGTGCTATTAGGTATTTTCAGTACTATTACTAGGTACTTTCAGTACTATTAGTAGGTACTATTAGGTACCATTAGTAGGTACTATTATGTACTATTAGAGGTACTATTAGGTACCATTAGTAGGTACTATTGGGTACTTTTAGCAGGTACTATTGGGTACTATTAGCATATACTATTGGGTAGTTTTAGTGCTATTTGTACTATTAGGTACTATTAGTAAGTGAAATAAGGTCTTTTAGTACTATTTGTACGTACTTTTAGTGGGTGCTATTAGTAGGTACTATTAAGTACTGGATGTAGAAAGATGCTGATTATGGTTGAAAAGTACTAATTTTTAAAATTTGTAAAATTTTGGACCATTACAGTAACTTTGAAAACTGTATGGTGCCCAAAGAAACTCTGCCTGAATTATTACAAAACATGATTATTAATTCAACATTAAAGATTTAAACTGCGTTGAGAAGTATTTAGAAGAGTAAAGCCAAAAAAACAAAAGTAATTGTCTAAACGTGAATTGATTTTTTTCTTAACGATATGTATTAGTGAAGCTAAAGAGGAAAAGAAGAAGAAGACTCAAGAGAATTTGGAGATCTTATATATAGTAGTTGGTGGAAAAAGTAGTCTAATGAAAATAAATACTACATAAACTTGTGGGCTGTGCATCAGTCCTGATTGATGATAGCGGTCGGGATGCTGTCAGGGGGGTTGCAAGACGCATTACCTAGACCACCTACGGGCCAGCTTATGTTTCGTAATGTCGATAGCAAAATCTCAGTGCAGCTGTCTCGACCCCATCGTGATCCAGAAACTCGATTAACGACCTCATAATCCGACAAAAAGGGTCTTTAAAATTTCCTCGAAAAAAAAAAAAATTATATCACCCAATAAAATTTTTAATTAAATGCCCTTCTTTTAAATTTCCACGAGATTACTAGACACTTTTCTCACTCAGTTGATGCTTGAAAAAAAAAATTGAAAATATTTCTGAAATTATCAAATGTGTCGCAAAATTTTTATGGTGTAGAAAATATAGTCTATGATATAGTTATATAGTTTGTTGGAGTCAGTCATTTTTTGTAGTTCCAAATTATGGTAGTTACAAATTATAGTGATGTTTTCAATTATGGTTGTTTGATTTATTGGTACTGTTGTTTTTAATTATGGTAGTTACAACTTTTGGATATGTTGTTTCGAATTATGGTGGTTACAACTTTTTGGAGATGTTGTTTCAAACTATGGTAGTTACAACTTTTAGTATTGTTTCAAACTATGGTAGTTGCAACTTTTGGAGATGTTGTTCCAAACTATGGTAGTTACAACTTTTAGTATTGTTTCAAACTATGGTAGTTGCAACTTTTGGAGATTTTGTTCCAAACTGTGGTAGTTGCAACTTTTGATATTGTATTTTCAAATTATGGTAGTTACAATTATTGATTCTGTTGTTTCAAAAGTTGCAACTTTTGGAGATGTTTCAAGTTATCGTAGTGGAAAATTTTGGTAATGTTAGTTGGTAATGATAGTTTCGCTACGAAAACATTTTCAATTTTTTTTTTTTAATATCCTAATTATAAACCATTTGACAGAATTTTATTCTTCCATTTTCTTCGTCATATTTTCGCTTGACGCAACACATAACCACTCAGATTTATACGACCCGAGGATATATCCAGTGTCACGGGCAGTTTTTGCTAATTTGACGACAGGCATCCTAAGCCACGATATTGCGTTCCTGAAATAATAATAAAGTATATAAACGGATCAACTTTACGAGGTCGACGTATGAGAGAATACCAAGAGTGCATTTTATTTCATGCTTTCACTGATAAAAAGAAAAAAAAATGAAAAAAGATAATTACTACACGTATGAGAATTTTTCAAATGATTTATCGAATTAATGGAACAACAATAACAATAAATATCGAAAAGTTTAAAATAAGTAAAAAATTAATTGTTAGAGTATGAAAAAAATTTAAAGGAAAAGCTAGAAAGAAACGTACAATAGATAAAATTATGTTATTGAGTGAGGTTTAATTATTTTTTTTTTTTTAAGAGAAAAATTAAATGATTTTTTTGTTTCATAACCGAATATAATTTTTATTGACACTTCGCAAAGAGGGGTCCAAAGACAGGGAATTTTTTCGGGCAATCAATTCTCATCTATTTGCGAACATTTTCCGATGTTTTACACCTCGTTCTGTAAACGATAAACAAACCGATGTCGTTTCCCGATTCACGATACCATAAAACTGGGTACGATATATGAATTATTAGCGATTGTTTGCCAGACAGAACTGACTCTCGAATGGCTCGTGGCAATCGACAAATTTTATGATGATACACCTGGCATATAAAGAAGAACATTATTCCAAATGTACCTATGTTCATCTTTTCTCAAATCTGATGATAATAATTGACGCAACATAAAATCAAACCCTATTAATTAATAACCCTATTACATAATTTTATTCCCATTATTAAATTATTAAATTTAATTTAATTTATTAAATTTAATTTAACTATTAAATAATAATAATAAATATTATTATTAATAGGTAATAAAAATAATATTAAAAAATTGATAATAATAATTAATACTAGTATTGATAAAAAATATTATTATTATAATAATAAAAATAACATCAAATCTTTTTGTTTGAATCGTTTTCGAAAATTAATTTCCATCAATTTACAATATATAGTAATTTTTACAATTCATTTTTTTTTTTTGACATGCAAAGTTGTTTACACAGGGAAAAAGAGAGCGATGAGTCGATTTCGCGCGCGACGAAACGGTCCATGCATTTTAAGGAAGGGTGATTTTTTAATGCGGTATAAATATGCATAGACCACGATATTAGCTCTTACGTGTTGTCGTCGTCGTCGTCGCGACCCTGCAAAAATATAACGCACATAATGCGTATATGGTAGAAAGAGAAGGGGGGGGGAGGGGGTGAGGGAACATTGCGCGAGTATTCTCTATGCTTATATGTGTATACTGTGCGTACTTTGTGTTGAATCTCGTGCAGAGAATGAGAATGGGGTTCTCAATGGATAAACTGTGTTGCATAGTTATCCCTCGGGAACATCATCTAACGCCCATTTTGTTATGACTTCTCTCGACCTGAATTATTTCACATAATGCGTCTATTCACACAGATAAACACGCTATTGTCCCGTCAATGGCATCGCGAAAATTTAACACCAACGCATCAAGTCGAATTACTTTTATTCATGATTCGTTCAGATTAATATTTTTCAAGAATTATTTTTCTATACTAATTAATTATCATTAACGGATGAAAATTTAATGATTGATCATCAGTGTAAGGGAAGAATTATTGTTGTTGCTATTCATTGCTTGTTGTACAACAACATTAGTTGTGACAACCAAAGGCTGTGACAATTAGTAGCTACAACCATTAATATATAGTTATGACCCAAAGTAGTTGCCCCTATTAAAA
>JUFY01022349.1:13504-32384 GCA_001855655.1 Leptopilina clavipes
AGTTGTGAAAATTAGTAACTAGAACCATTTGTAGTTCCAACTAATAATAACAACAAATAATAGCTGCAATCATTAACAGTTGCACCCATTAGTAGCTAGTCATTCAACTATTAATGACTATAGCTACTAATGTAGTCACAACTATTGGTTGTAACTATTAATCCCTGTGCTAATGATGGTTGCAACAACTGTTGGTTGAAACAACCGACAGTAGATATCATTAGTAGTGACAACCAAAGGCTGTGACAATTAGTAGCTACAACCATTAATATATAGTTATGACCCAAAGTAGTTGCCCCTATTAAAAGCTACAACTATTAGTAGTGCCAACCAATAATAGTTGTAAAAATTAGTAACTAGAACCATTTGTAGTTCCAACTAATAAGAACAACAAATAATAGGCTGCAATCATTAACAGTTGAACCCATTAGTAGCTACATCCATTAGTAATTATTGCTATTATTAGTAGTTAAAACGAAAACTAGTTGCAATCTTTAGTAGCTCTAGCAATTGGTAGTTTCAACTAACAGTAGTTACAACCATTAATACTTACAAACAATAGTTTACTCACCCAGTAGTAGGTACAATGATTTAATTATTGTGGAGATTAATAGTCATTCAACTATTAATAACTGTAGCTACTAATGGGTGAGTAAACTATTGGTTGTAACTATTAATCCCTATAACTACGAATTGAAACTACTAATAGTAGTTGATACCAATAATAATAATTAAACAATAATTTTTCGATCCCATACTATCGGAAAATTTGCTTTTGACCCGCGTTCATTGGATAACAATGTTAGTAAAGGCGGAAATTTTTTTTCATGAGAAACGATAAATTAAAGTATAAATGATAATTGTGTGTGTGTGTGTGGTAAAAGTTGATTTAATTCGATGGATAGTGTGATTTAGTTGGCAATGACGTAATGCCATTTCTCAGAACAAAACCCAATAGTGAACTGTGCTTAGGCGCTTTGCCCCCTTTGGAAACATTGACTGGTTTGTCCCAGAGGAATGAGTGAATGACACTACTACCGCACGCCATTCATTCCCGTCCCTTGGGATACCTTTTGAAAGCAATACTTTGGCACCCACTGCAATAGACATACACTTCACCCAAACCCATATGTGACTTTTGCTCCAAAAGGATTTGCGACAGATTTTTCCATCTTTCTCTTCAATGAGAAGAATGGTTGTGATCTAATACCTTGCCCTTTTGACACTTAACGCGATGATACATACAAGTGGAGCATTCTGTTTATAATGTTTATATACAACTTTAATTTTAATCATCTATTCAATTATTACCCTACTACAAGTTTTGAAAGTGTTTCACTCTTTGAAAAATGGATAATTTTAAATCAAAATTTGGGAAATTTTTTAGAGTATTAATTCTCTATTTGTTTCGAATTGACAAGAAATAAATAAACGAATAATAAAAATTAATACTTAATAAATAATAGCGAATCTATAAACAAATTATAATAAAAATAAATAAATACGAAATAAATAAATACTAAATAAACAATAAGAAATATATAATAACTAATAAATAAACAACTGCTAAAAAGAAATTTTTCTTAAATAATAACAAATGTATTATTATACATACAATAAATAATCAAATGATAAAAATAAATGCTACTTAAACAATAATAAATAAATAATAACAAATAAATAAATTATAAAAATAAATGTCAGAAAATCAATAACAAATAAATAAACAATAAATAAAAATAAACAAATAACATTAACATTTGATAAACAAATGACAAATATAAATACTTGAAGAATAACAAATAAATAAACAAATACAAAAATAAATATTACTAAATCAATAACAAATACATAAACAAATAGTAAAACTAAATACTAAAAAATCAATAACAAATACGTAAACAAAGGAAAAATATAAATAAATAACAAATACATAAACAAATGATAAATATAAATAAATAAAAATTAAACAATAATCTCGACAATAGTAGACAATAATCAATAAATTAACAAATGATAAATATAAGTAAATACTAAGTAAACAATTTTGAGTAGGATATTATTATTATTATTATTAAAGGATAAATAAACAAATAAATACAAAATAAACAATTACAATTAAATAATAATTAATAAATAAATAACAAATAATTAAATACTAAATACCTAAACAATATAAAAAATAAATAAATTGCTAAAAATAAACAAAAACATAAAGAATAAACAATTACAAATAAGTAAACAAATGATAATATGAATAAATAATTATTTAATAAACAATAAATAACTAACAATGACAAATAAATATGTTAATAATAAATGTAAATAACAGTGAAAAATGTTGTAACAAATAAATTGTAATAAATTAATAATAAAAAGTAAATAAATAATTTTTTTAAAAAATTAAAAACACAATTCCAGATTCGAAATATTTCTTTCAATTTAAAAAACATTTTGTTTTCGATTCTCCGGATTATAAATGGATGAAAAGAAAAAAAAAGAAATTCATTGTCATTCGTGAATTTAACAAAGGGGGGGGGGGAGGTTTTGCAGTAACCGGGGAGAATCTCTCGGTTTTTTTTTCTTTTTTTTGGTTCTTGATTTGAAAAGTCTTTGGGTGAGTTGAATCCATCGACATTATAGGTCGTTTCCCATAAAATTCCGGCAGTAGTAATCGAAAGGACCCTTCAGCCTAGAAACGAGCAGTTACCTGGGGCAGTTAACTTAAATGCCTGTTAGCGGACATTAACTGCCGGCGCAATGGGTTCTATTCCGTGGACGATTGCAATTTTAATCGGCTCTTCATTACGATTAAATTTAAATCGGCTGTACTCTGCCCCCGGCCACTCGCAGATTAATAAAGTTCATTTCGTCCAGTGAAAACAGAAAATGTCTCCTGGTGGATTAAAATATACGTAATTAAAATCGCCAAATGCCGATACAAGAAAACGTGTGTGTGTGTGTGTTGGAGAGAGAATTCCTAAAAATAGAGCTTTTTGCATCACGTGTATATATGTAACGATATATCCGAGGTTGTGTGAAAAAAGCTTTTGTCTCGTGGCTCGATTGGCGTGATTGAGTTTTATTTGGAACATCGAGTGCAGCCAATTAATTTCATTGAAATAGGTAATGAAATATCCGCCCGTTCAATAAGAAAGAAGATACCCAACCGTGTAATATCAATAAACCGATTGGATTGTCCTTTGTTCTTTTCTACCTCTCATTCTCTATTTTTCTCCATTTTCTTTCCTTTTTTTTTTTTTTTTTTGCTCCAAAAATTTAAATAACCTTTTTATATTTCAGTGCGGGAAAATACGATTGGCGTCATGGTGGATCAATCTGGAACGAGTTGTGCTGCCAAGATTGGGCCAATATTGCTCCACGTTTGGAACAGGTAAAATCAATTTTGAAATATTGGATTTGAAAATAAGATCAATAGGCAAAATTTTTGTGGAGAAAAACAATTTTTACGACTTGTGCAACATTAGATTAATTTTAGGAACCATGTTTCCTAGATTAAGCCAATATTGGCGAATATATTGCCTAATATTTTTAATTCTAGTTGAGTTTTTACTCTTGTAGCCTTGGGTCAAAACTTGCAGTAAAAATGGCCCATAAGAGTTTATTGAATATTTAATCTTGAGGTTGGTTTTTACATTTGTAAACTTGGGCCAAAACTGGCGGCAAAGTTAGTTCAATATTTAAATTCTAGGTAGATTTTTATTATCGCAATCTTGGGCCAAAACTGGCACTAAGAATTGATTTAATATTTAAATTCAAATTTGGATTTTTGAATTGGGCCGAAACTGGCGGTAAAAATTGGCCCAATAATTTCAATTCTAGTTGAGTTCTTACTCTTGCAGCCTTGGGCCAAAAGTGGCAGTAAAAATGGGCCATAAGAGTTGATTGAATATTTAATCTTGAGGTTAGTTTTTACATTTGTAAACTTGGGCCAAAACTGGCGGCTCATCAATACTTCGATACTTCGATTTTTATTCTCTTTCAAAACCACCTGGTATTTTTGAACTGTTTTCCATAATTAATGTCAATTTTTAAAACTTTTTCCTCCAAATTTCCGGTTGGAGATCTTTTCAATCTTCTTTTTTTTGGAATAAATTCACAATTACTCTAATTGGCTCCAAATGCTAATAGGTTCAAAAACAGTACAGAGACAATAGTTTAAATCCAAATATACATTCCAAATTTATCATTTTCTCAATAAAGACACTTTTATTTCAAAAATTCTTTCTCAAAAAATTGAATTGCTTTTTATTTCTTCAAAAATACATGTAGAAATTATTAAAACTTTTTTTTTCCTGAAACAAAAGTTTCAGAGTTTGGAATTTTAGTAATTTAATCAAAAATTGATGAAGGTTTTAAAATACCTTTCATTCATCAACTCTAGCGCGTATATTTTAATTTTTATTGACCGTACACAAATTCTCCAAGAAATCAATTTTTATGAATGCAATATTTGAAAATTAAAAAAGTAACATTTTCTTTTTCCCTGCTAATTATGAAAAAATTTTTTGCAAATTTTTAATTTTTACCAGCGGGAGAAAATGTTGTGTATGAAAATAAATGTTACATTCTCTCATTACAAGGACTCGAGGAATCGTTGTAGATTTCATGAAATCGTGCAAATTTGATAAAGAATGAAAATTGCATTTTTTAAAAGGGTTTCTCTCTCTCTCTCTCTCTCTTTCTCTCTCGGCGCATTGTGCCTCTGAAAATGATATTGAGACTGTGCCGCCATGGCAAAGACGAGGGAATCTTTGGTAGCGCGGCGCGTATTACGCTCGATAGCGACGCGGGCGGATAAAGCGCCGGCGCTGGTGCCGCCGCCTTCCTTTGCTACCCATTGGTTGCAGATTTCCTATCAGAGAACCCCTCAACGTTCGTGAGACACTCGTCGTTACCCTGGAAACCTGCCAACGGCTTCCTGGCGTTTCTACCTTCGCTCCGTCCTTCCATCCATCCATTTCTGCTTTTTCTTTTTGTTTTTTTTACCTCTCTGTCTCTCTCTCTCTCTCTCTTTTGTCCCAGTACAGTAATGAACGTAAAAGCTCGTTCCTCCAAAATCCCTCTCCATCTTCAAATTCGTCTAATGAAGATTCTTTCATTCAATTTTACATGTTTTCAATCAATTATATTATTTGTTGCGAATATATTTGTTTCTCCTTTGAAAATGGTCAAACCATTATTAACCACCAATAGTGGTAGTTTAGCAACAGTTACACTATTGACATTCTAGGGAACTTAGAAACATTTTTTTGTGTTAATTAGGGATAGTTATGATTTTAGTATTTACCATAGTATAAGTATAAACCATAAACTATTTTAGTTAATGATTACCGAAGGATGGTTACCAACCAATGGTTGTAACTACCATTAATTTTTGAATTTAATGCTTGTAACTACCATTAATTTTTGAATTTAATGGTTGTAACTACCATTAATTTTTGAATTTAATGGTTGTAGTCAACAGGGACTAAACTACCAAAGGTTGTGACTACCATTAATTTTTGAATTTAATGGTTGTAACCATTAATTTTTGAATTTAATGCTTGTAACTACCATTAATTTTTGAATTTAATGGTTGTAACTACCATTAATTTTTGAATTTAATGGTTGTAACTACCATTAATTTTTGAATTTAATGCTTGTAACTACCATTAATTTTTGAATTTAATGGTTGTAACCATTAATTTTTTTATTTAATGGTTGTAACTACCATTAATTTTTGAATTTAATGCTTGTAACTACCATTAATTTTTCAATTTAATGGTTGAAACTACTATTAATTTTTCAATTCAATGGTTGTAGTCAACAGGGACTAAACTACCAAAGGTTGTAACTAGCAGTTGTTTTAAATTAAATTGTTTCAATTATATGATAGAAACTGTAACTACTGAAATTTGTAACTAGCAATGGTTGCTACTACCATTGGTTGTTACTACCACTATTTAGGTACTTACAATCAATTGTATTTAAATCCGATAGATTTACAATCAGTGGTAGTTTCAATCGTTGGTAGTTATAATCAGTGGTAATTATAATCAATGGTAATTAAAACTATTAAATTTAGAACTACAAATTTACCACCACAGATGGTTGTAACTGTTGATGGTTACAATCAATGGTGGTTGAAACCATTAAATTAAAAATTAGTGATTGTTACAGCTCACTGGTAGGTGAAAGCGTTCAATAAAAATTGATGTTAGTTACAAACTTTGCTAGTTAGTAGTCACTCTTGGTTGAAACCTTTGAATTTAAAATTAATGGTTGTTTCACCCATTGGTTGGTAGCCATTGATTGGTAATCATTGGTTAAAATCATTTGTTGTTGCAAACACTGGTAGTTACAATCAGTGGTAGCCGACGCAATAGTTTCAATCAAACTGGTAGTTAATTTAATTGTATAGCTGAAACCATTAATATTTACAACTATTTCTGGTAGTTTAACAATTGGTACTTGAAATCACTGGCAGTTAAAATCAATGGTAGTAATCAATGGTCAAGTAATTAATAAATTTAACGATTGGTTAATAAATTATTTGTATTATTATTATTTTATTTATTTTTATTTTTTTTATGTTTATTATTTATTATGGTTTTTATTATTATTTTTATTATTATTTTTATTATTATTTTTATTATTATTTTTATTATTATTTTTATTATAGTCCATTTATTTTAAACAATTTTTTTTCAATTATTTTTCAATTCTTTTCAAATAATTTTTAAATTATTTTTCATTTTTTGAAAAAGATTTTCTTTGGTATAACGTATAATTTCTATTTCTCTAAAATTTGGGATAGAAACAATTTTTGAGAACTTGTGTCTGGAAAAGTGAATCAAACCCTCTTCATAAGTCTGCCACCCTCTCTAATTTAAAAACTCTGTTACACTCCTGAAATGTTACTGTCACAAATTCCCCTTTTCTTTTCTTCTCTTTTATTCTTCTTCTTTTTCCCATTTTTTTTTCATTTTTCTCATTTTCATTTTCTTCTCTTTCTTCTTTTTCTCAGTAATTCTACAATAATTTCTCTAATAATTCTATAAGCGCTAATTCTTGAATCTGTCACAATTCAATATAAAATTGATAAAATACCACTTTCATCAGAGTTTAATCGCAATTTTCATTAAAAGCTTTTCTATTTGCTTATTTGATTTCATATTATTAAAGAGAAACATTAAATATTTTTTTTTTTTATAAATAAAACCTTATTCTTTTACGAACAATTAAAAAATCCACTTTCATATCATTTATTTTATAACATATATACCTTTTTACTTTTCTTCTGAAAGTAATATTTAAGCAGTAATTTAAAACTCTTGTCGCTTTGAATTATATTAATCAATGAGACAAATAAGAATAGTTTGAAATTTTTTAAATATAGACGTTTTTTTATTTTAAACTCACGTCTCTATAATATTCCTCTATACGTGTGTATGTGTCTGTATGTAAACTTGTCTAATGCAGATCAAAAACTGCGATAAATGTACTGTAATATCTTGTGGATATTGAGATGAAGAATAATAATGAACAAATTTATTCATATATTATTCGATATATAGTTTTATTTTCATATCAATTTCAACACTAATATAAACTGAATTAGTTGACTTGAATTTTCATTTTCAATCATTTGTCAATTTTACGTGGCAAGTTTACTTTTATATATTCCATTTTTTTTCTTTACTTCTCATTAATATTGTATCACATTTAGCCGTCGATAATTTATTCAAAATTATTTTTAAATTACTGGAAATATTTCCATGAAAAAAAATATATATAAATTAAAGAGAAAATGATTAGTCTCTACATTAGCGTTACAATTATTTAGTAACAAATTTAAGCGAAATAGAAAAAAAAATTTCCATTGAATATGAAAAGTGAGTTTTCTCTTGAATTAAGAAGAAGATGAATCTAATATTATGATTAATTACAATAATATTACAAATAATATTAATAACAATATTTTATATATTTTAAATATTATTATTATTATCATAAAAATTTAACAGCATCACTTTTAATTTTTTTAAGGCGATTTATATTCTTTAATAAATAAATAATTCAGGTTTCTTAAATTACAATTAAAAATTTAATGGTAAAAATATGAATTTTACAGTAGATTATTTTTTTAATTTGTTTTTGTATTAAAAAAATGAGAAAATCGGAGGAAAATGTTGAATTCTCCTTTAAATTTGTAGTTTTTCTGAGTCTTTATATTTGTCCACTAATATAATGGGAATAACCGACACACATAGCTGTTTGATATGCAGTCGGTGCGCGGCTTGACTGACGCTTGAAGTTGAGAATAAAAATTTTATGAAATTCTATTAGCCACAGTTTTCGTCGACGTTTTGCCGAGAAGCTGTAAAAAGCCTTTCATGAATGAGTCACGAGGGAGCCAAAAAATACCTACATAAAATAACAATGCTTTAAATTTGCCCTCTTTTATTATATATATGATTATTAATTTACATATTTAATATCATATACATATTATTTGAAAATATATTCAGTTTTTTTTCCATTTTTCGAAAATAGTATCTATTTTTTCATTATCATTTTCTCAAATTGTTCCTTACTTTTATTCGTTTTTCACGAATTTTCCAATTTTTTTTTTGGTTTTTTAAACAATTAGAATTTTTTCTGATTTTCATGTTTGTTAATTAGGCTTTTTTCATTCTTCCTTTCGAATTTAATTAAGTTATTTTTTACTATTTTTATATTGTCTTTACTTTTTCTTCAAATTTTATTCTTCTTTCTTCCTTTTGATGATCTTCAATATTCTGAGAATTTATTCGGTTAAATTATTTTGACAAACTTTTCTAATTAAAAAATTCTGTTATTTGTAAATAACTGAATTTTTAAGTCAAATTTTTCGTCATTAAGGGAAGAGAGAGAGAGAGAGAGAGAGGACAAGAATTCCCTCAAAGGAAGGACTTAGAAACTCAAACTCTGATTATAATCCGAAAAGCCAGACTAAACCTTTGTAACTGATTTCAAAGCGTCTTTGAAATCCATTTCGAATTATTAATTTTTACCACCGCAAATTGTTGTCTTAATTTTACATTAAAATTGTTAATTAAAAAAAATTGTTTACAAATTTTGTCGATTGATTAATTATTATAATTAGTAAGGAAATATACCCGAAGAAATATTTTCTTTGAATCAAATGAATAATTTTGTTAAACTAAATAATATATTTGTTTCAAAGTCAGCTGTAGAACATATTTATTTGCTTCAAATAAAAATGTTACTTGGCGTATAAATAAAATATTTCTTTTTTTTGAAACGAAACCAAAAATAGTGTTAAAAATTATCTTTTTGAAGGAGCTTTTTCGAAAAGCGTAGCCGCAAAAATTTTGATTTTGACATCACTTACTTGTACTCTACTTTCCGTGAGACCAATCCTCATGGCGATTTCTTCTCTAAGAAAAATGTCAGGGTAATGCGTTTTACTAAAACACCTTTCCAATTCGTTAAGCTGGGCCGGCGTAAATCGTGTCCGATGTCGTTTTTGTTTTGTGGGTTTATCGTCACACATTGACGATCCAGTACCTGTGAATAAAAAATAAAAAATATTTAATTATATCAAATTTTTCTTTCTTCATACCAGTGAGAGAAATACGACTGGCGTAAGATTGGATCATTCGTTGTAGCAATGTTGCCAAGATCAGGCCAATATTGGCCCAATTTTGCTATAGTGTAGACACCAATGCCGTAGTTTCGAATTTAAATACAGAGTTATTTTTAAAAGATTTAAAAGCCCAGGAATTATTTTCCAATTAGCTCACTTTCTTGTTTGATTCGATTTGAATTTCGCGCCAATATAATTCTATAAATTCCCGCCTAGATGGCATGAAAGCTCACTCGCAAACTAGATGGACAGGACAGGGTATAAGTATCAGTGTCCCTCCAATATTCTATTATGTTCAATTTTAGTAGTATTAATCAATATTAAATAATAATAATACAATAAATAATATTAATTATATTATTAATTAATAATAGTATAATTTGTTTTTTATATTGTAAAAATAAATTGAAATCTTTAACGGTATTCACAATTATTGATTACTAAGGATAAATAATGTATTTTATTATTATTATGATAAACTTTTCATTTGTTTAAACAATTTATTGCTAATTTATAACAATTTCAAAACTAATATAGAGAAAAGCAAATTTCTATAAATTGGACAGCTTTTATTAGTAGGTATTACTTAGTATTAAATCAACAATTAAATAAGATATTAAGTTAAATTTGTTACAACTACTATTCAACATTGTTTAAACAAATAATTGTTGTCATTTATCAATTTTTTTCCCATTGCACCTAAAAAATGCAGTATTTTTCTAATTTTGCAATTTATGGAGCTAATTATAGTAACCGATAAATATTAATTGGCAAATTTTTTATTTTAGCAATTGTTTAAACAAATAATTGTTGTTATTTTTTAACTTTTTCCCATTGCACCTAAAAAATGCAGTATTTTTCTAATTTTGCAATTTATGGAGCTAATTATAGTAACCGATAAATATTAATTGGCAAATTTTTTATTTTAACAATTGTTTAAACAAATAATTGTTGTTATTTATTAACTTTTTCCCATTGCACCTAGAAAAATGCAGTATTTTTCTAATTTTGCAATTTATGGAGCTAATTATAAATTAATTTAATACTAAGCAGTACTAAAAAAAGTACGAAGTTGATTTTTACACTCGTAAACTTGGGTCAATATTGGCAATAAAAATTGGTCCAATATTTAGCCAATTGTCAATCTTTACAATTTCCCACTTTCTATTGTATTCTAATTATTAAAAAAAAGTGATCAATTACCGAATGATTAATTATTATTATTATTATTTTTTTTTTGGTTTAATTTTACCTACCTGAACCGGGCATCGTCATAATTAATTCCTGATGAAGTGTTAATCCTCCGCCGGCAGATAGTCCGCCTAGATTCACGCCCAGGACACCGTCTAATTTCTCGTGTCTTTTGAGGTCCTGTGCAT
Organism: Leptopilina clavipes; assembly: GCA_001855655.1. Classification (NCBI taxonomy): domain Eukaryota; kingdom Metazoa; phylum Arthropoda; class Insecta; order Hymenoptera; family Figitidae; genus Leptopilina; species Leptopilina clavipes. The sequence continues at coordinate 24,539 of JUFY01022349.1, forward strand.
GAAGATCTTTTGCACCTAAATGAACAAAAAATTGAAAAAGAATATTTTTATTTTTATCTTTTATATAATGTTCGCATATTTATATATATTTTTCAATATTAATTTCCGTCTACCCAATACGATCAAAAATAACTTGACAGTTTTATTTTTATACTAAAAACCCTTACTTTCAATCCAAGTGGAAGTTTTATATTTAAAAAGTAGTCGCATCACTTTTCTTATGACAAAATTTTAATATAAATTATTGTTGAGAAAAATCTCTCTTTTCATCTTTTCTTTCCTTGCCGTCGAGATAATTTTTTTTTCTTTTAATTTAAAAATATTTTATAAATTTATATTATATTATATTTTCTGATATAAATAACCATATCTTTGTTAGAAATGTACAAGAAGGTATACATATGAAAGTTGCATCGTCTGTCAAAAGAACAAAAAAAAACCATATGTGGGAGTTTCTTGGCATTTTTTTTTGCTTGTTCGTGTCCCTGTCTTCTTTGCTTTGGCATTTGTGGGAGTATATATATACATGTAGTATATATAAAATATATCCTATATATTCATGCATAAAACTTTGTGTTTTATATGTATGCGTGTATTTCTTCGCCTAGAAGCGGAGGTCGTGACGATTCTCACACCTTTGTGCTAAGTGAACCATACCAGTACCCCTCGCCACCAGTCAACTGGCTTCTGCTACTATACACTATACAAATTTAAAGTACCCAGAACACGAAAAAAAAGTTATCGGAGAAAGAAAAAAAAGAGGGACAAAATATGCCATGAACGGAGAAAGAATTAAAAAAAAAAAAAAAAAGAATTAAAAAGAAAAAGTCCAAAGTGATTTTTTAATGAACCCCAACGTCTTTCGTAATTGTTAGTTTTGTATCTAAATTAAATACTATTTAAATATACACTTAAGAAATGTGTGCTTCCAACTCCACAAAACTGTGTTTTAAAGACTCAATTTCTCACGTTCCGTCTTGGTCCATTTTTACATTCATTGGGACAGGTTGCGATTGGACTTTTAAAAGAAAAATTTCTACCCAAGTGAAATAACTGTTTTTTTTTAGAGACAACTGACAACAAAATATTTTTATTTTATTTTTTTGATTTTTGTTCATAAAAATCAAAATGGATAGTTTTAAAAATATTTGGTTCAGGAATATCAAAAATATTATGGTTCATGAATATTCGATACATCTAGTTGACGAATATTAGAAAAATTAAGTTCAGGAATATTAAAAATACTGAGTTTCTGAATATTGAGAATATTAAGTTTAGGAATACTTAAAGCAGGAAGTTCAGGAATATTAAATATAGTTGAAATCTTAAGTTCAGGAATATTAAAAATATTAAGTACAAGTATATGAAAAGATTGAAGTTCAGGAATATTAAAAATATTGAGTTTCTGAATGTTAAAAATATTCGGTTCAGGAATATTTAAAGCATGAAGTTCAGGAATATTAAAAATAGTTAAAATATTAACTTTACGAATATTAAAATTATGAAGTTAAAATTATATATAATATATAAAAATAAAATTATATAGTTAAAATCTTAAGTTCAGGAATATTAAAAATATTAAGTACAAGTATATGAAAAGATTGAAGTTCAGGAATATTAAAAATATTGAGTTTCTGAATGTTAAAAATATTAGGTTCAGGAATATTTAAAGCATGAAGTTCAGGAATATTAAAAATAGTTAAAATATTAAGTTTAGGAATATCAAAATTATGAAGTTAATGTTAAAATTATGTATTTAATTATTCAAAATGTAAAAATATTAAGTTCAGGAATATTTGAAGCTTGAAGTTCAGGAATATTCAAAATAGTTAAGATATTAAGTTCAGAAATATCAAAAACAGTTAAAAATTTTAGTTCCTAGATATAAAAAAATAAAGTTCAGGAATATCGAAATTATGGACTTAATATTAAAATTATATATTTAGTATTAAAAAATGGAAATATTTAGTTCAGGATTATTAAAAATATTGAATTTCTGAATATTAAAAATATAAAGTTCGAGAATATTAAAAGCATGAAGTTCATGTATATTCAAAATATTAAGCGAAATATTTAGCAAAATATTTAGCGAATATTAAAAATATTATGTTAATAAACATTAAAAATAATGAACTAATTAATATTAGAACCATTTAGTTAGTAAATATTAAGATTATTAAATTAATTAATATTAAAATTATAAAATTCAGGAATATTAAAAATATTTCATTTTGAAAATATCGAAAATATTAAATATGGAAAATATTAAAAATATAAGTTCATGAATACAATTAAAGAGATTAAGTGAATTAATATTAAAATTAAAAAAAAACTAGACACGAAAATTAAGTTATAATTTCACATAAGGAAAATAAAATACATAACGAAAAGTCAGGGAAATTTTCTAGATAAAAATCAGTACTTTTTTTAGGGTTAAAATTTTTATTATATCTTTTAAGTTGTAATAAAAAAAAATGAACATTCTAAGAATAGAAGTTTTGAACAAAAAAGAGAAAAGAAAAAAAATATTATGTTTGTCTATGGTAAATATTGAGAACATCATATACACCGTTTCTCTAGTAGTTCTAAACGACGATTAACGACCATTTCACAAGAGAATAAAAGATCATAAACAACGGTCTCGGGAATCAAGTTTTTTTTTTCAACTCTTTGTACCTTTAGACAAATAATAAAAAAATGATACCTATATATAATATCTGCTTCTAAAGAAAAAGGACCACCATGTTATACTTTCAAAATTTCACCATTAATGGATGTATACTCTTCAACTATTATATATACATTGAATGAAATTTTACGACCCGCGTGGTATATACGCGCAGTTTAATTTTTTACGAGTCATCATCGAAATAACTTTATTGTAAAATTTATTGACGTTATCGCGCGGAATTTATGAGTTGACATTCACAATGAACGCAAATCGTTTGGAAATTTCTTTGTAATAATTTTGATATTAAATCGAATTATTGTTTTCATTAATGAGAAAAATTGGAAAATTTAGAGCATGGAATTTAAACCAAAAAAAAAAAAAAAAAAATTGTTGGTTGAAAATAATTGCGATGGAAATGTGACATATTTTGTTTTTCGTTTAAATATATCTCCTCGCATGTGTATGTAGCGAGCGCATTATTTCTATAATGGTTGTTGCGAGCGCAGTTTTCATGGATCGTTCATTTTTGTTAATGCATGAAAAGATAATCGCTCATTACGAGCATCGTTATTTCACGATTCCTAAATAATCTGATTTTAGGAGGAATAAATAAAATGATACTCGGTTCAATTGTATAACATGATTGCAACGATCAAGTAACATTAAAACAAAGTCATTTTGCACATATATTGTTGTCGATTAATAATGCACACTTTGTTCTACTATGTGTAATTTTTTTTGTTTATCAAACAAACAAAAAATAGACAAAATAATACGAGGTTGTAATTAACAATTGTAATTTTACGAATTATAATAAACAATTGTAATTTTACGAATTATAATAAACAATTGTAATTTTACAAATTATAATAAACAATTAGAATATCACGAGTTATAAAAAACAATTAAAATAACATTAATTGCAATAAACAATTAAAAAGCCATGAATTGTAATTAACAATGAATAATATCACCAATAAGAATAATAAAAATTATAATAAACAATTGTAATATCGCTAGGTGAAATAAATATCACTAATTGGTATAAACAATTGGGGTATCAGAGTTTCTGAAAAACAATTATATTAAATAGTTCGAGTATCAAGAATTATAAAACCAATTGTAATAATACAAAATATTATAAACAATGGAAATATCATGGATAATAAAATACAATTGGAACAATACAAATTATTATAAATAATTGAAATATTAAGAATTGAAAACAATTGGAATATCAAAGACGGTAAAATCAATTGTAATAATACAAATTATTATAAACAATTGATAAATTAAAGATTGAAAACAATTGAAATATTGAGAATTGAAAACAATTGGAACAATACAAATTATTATAAACAATTGAAATATTAAGGATTGAAAACAATTGGAACAATACAAATTATTATAAACAATTGAAATATTTAGAATTGAAAACAATTGGAACAATACAAATTATTATAAACAATTAAAATATTAAGAATTGAAAACAATTGTAATAATACAAATTATTATAAACAATTGAAATATTAAGGATTGAAAATATATGGAATCATGGACAGTAAAAAACAATTGTAATAATAGAAATTATTATAAACAATTGATATATTAAAGATTGAAAACAATTGGAATATTATGGATAGTAAAGAACAATTGTAATAATACAAATTATTATAAACAATTGAAATATTAAGAATTGAAAACAATTGGAACAATACAAATTATTATAAACAATTGGAATATTATGGATAGTAAAGAACAATTGTAATAATACAAATTATTATAAACAATTGAAATATTAAGAATTGAAAACAATTGGAACAATACAAATTATTATAAACAATTGAAATATCATGAATAATAAAAAACAATTGTAATAATACAAATTATTATAAACAATTGAAATATTAAGGATTGAAAATATATGGAACAATAAAAATTATTATAAACAATTGAAATATTAAGGATTGAAAACCATTAGAATATCATAGACGGTGGAAATATTTATAAGAAACGCTCTTAATTATTCCATTATTTAATTAATGGAATGTTAATGTTCAATTTTTGGGGAGAGAAAGAAATGAAAGTGAATATCTTTTATTTTTTGAATTATGACGAAAAAGAATATTTATGTGAGGATATGAGGTGTATGTGAAATCCGAATCTGAAGTAAATAAAAATCCAATTCATGTTTTGAAGTAATAAAATTCAGAACCCCTTTGACTATATAGCTACTATCTCGGACGGCTCCCAACTCACTAATTCGTTCCTTAACTTCTCGCCTAATACAATCAGAGTTAAGATAATTAAGGCCATCAAGGCCGAGAGGTGGTTTCCTCTGAAGTAGGGAGGCCAAGTGCAAACGCACCACGTGTTGCTGGCACGTGTCGATTTTTGATTTTTCAATTTTATCCATATGTAAAAAAAAAGAAACTTTTTTCTTCATTTATTTTCCCAGTGTAACATTATCAGAAATATGTTACATTTTTCCGCTCTACGCCAATTTTAATATAATCATTGTTTAAATAGTAGGAAAAATATGTTTTCTTTCCTATTCCTTTTTTTCTCTATTCTATCCATTTTTTACTTTTTTTGTTTTTCTTTTTTTTTATACTGAAACCTTTTGTTTCAAACTCCTAAAGAATTTCCTCTTGTTTGCATAATGTTTAATGAATTGTTCTCGTCGATCTCTTATTTCATTGAGATTTATATATATAAATATATATATACGAATCAAAGAATGCATATTAATAACGTAAAATTTAATAATTTATATTATGTAATATAAATTTATTATAGAATGGAGAATACGATTTATTTATTTTAATTTTTAATATATTTTGAAATATTTTATTTTCAATCAATTAATTGATATTGTTAAGTATTGAATAATATAATTAAGTGCATGTGCGTATTTTTACATGCAAAAATATTTCACGTTATAATTTTTAAAATAACAAATCCATGTTAAATAAATAATAATAAATAAAACAAAAAATTGGACTCAAATTTTTTATTTTTTTTAACAAAAAATTTTTTAAAGCTCAATGATGATTTTTCCTTACTGTATTATTTATTTATATTTTTAAATTTTATTGTTGTTATTATTGTAATTTTACCATTATACATATATTACGTTCGAATTTATTATTCACTTTTATGGTGAATCAAGTACTTATTTAAAGAATTATCAAAATTCTATAATTGATTTTAGAAGTTAAGTTATTTATCAAAATTTAATAATAATAATAAAAAATAATAATAATGAAAATAATAAAAATAATAAAATAATTTAAAAAATCTTCTTAATTAAAAAATTAAATAATAAAGTCAATTAAACAAGTTTATTTTTTTTAAATTGTTTTTTACACTAAGAAGAGACTAAAATTAAAATTTTCATGAAGTTCCGTTAAATTTAGAGTCACTTTATCTAGATGTAAATTAATAAATCCCTAATTAAATGTCTTAAAATTAACATAAGATAATAAACACAATAAATAATTTTTATATTCTAGAATTTATTCCATCGGCCATTTAAATTTAGAGTGTATGCAAAATATCCAAATTATAAAATTTACTCAATGTACAAGTTTTAATTGTAATTATTGTAACTTTCTTTTTTGTATTATATCATATACTCGTAATAAATAAATTTATTCAGTTGTTTTTTAAAGTTTTTTCATTTCATTATTTTTTATATTAAATTTTTAATTTCTTTTTATTTCTTATTCTTCTTTATTAATAAATAAATAAATAAATAAATAAATAAGTAAATAAATAAATAAATAAATAAATAAATAAATAAATAAATAATAAAATAAATAAATAAATAAATAAATAAATAAATGAAATTAATGAGAATTTAAATAAAAATTTCAAAAGTAAATCGCAACTGAAATAACTTTATTTACAAAATTGAACTGCAAAAGAAGGAAAAATTTAATTAAAAGTTGTACTATAATCAAAAGTATAAAATAAAATTTAAATTAGATGAATGGAAATTCGACAATTTGAATTATAATTACAAAAATAAATCAAGGCAAAAGGAAATTTTTTTTTTTAATATTGCAGTTACTTATAGGTAAAGTAATAAATAAACGTGACAATAAAACGTTCCGTTAAAAATTCGTGTCACTAAAAAGTCCAATACCCGCTAAATGTAATTAAAAAATTCCAAAAGTTTTATAATAATTTTTTCTTTTTTCAATTGAATTCATTTAATAGCAAAAAAATTATTTTAATTTACATTGACATTCGCAATAAAGAAATTCTCACGATTAATTAATTCTTTTTTTCAATTCAGATAATTAAAAAAATTATTATTTTTTAGAAAATAATTTAAGAAACCAATTTTTAACGCATTGACAATCTACACAAATATTCTTATAATTTATTTCAATTATTAAAATTTGTTTCCATATTTATAAAATATACCTTATTAGCTCACTAAATAAATAAACACACAAATAAATACTTGTTTTTATTTAATAAAATTTAGAATCGTTAATTAAAAATTCTACCGAAAAAATCACTTTTCGTAAAAATCTATTATTGTACTTTCGTACATTATTTACAATATTGTAAATTATTATTTTTATAATAAAATTGTTATAATTATGATTATAAAAAATAAAAATAAAGAATTTGATTCTTCTTTTAAAAATGATTGATAATTAATTATTCGTAATTAACTAGCACTTATTTGTTTTCTCAACAAAAAAAAATAAAAACTTTCTCCTTATAATCTCGTTAATCAATCGAAATATTCCCGGGAAAATCACAGTATCACAAAAGATCCGTCGCTTCAAAATCACACTTTCGCCAATACAATAATAATCCACAAAATCCTGTAATTTTTCAATGCTCCTTTATTTTTCTTCCGCACCAAAAAATCACTTTTTTCACTCTCTCTTTTTTATTTTACAATTTCCTGCAACTTTGCCCGGATATTCCCATAAAAATTCTTTTTTTTTTTTGTTTTTTCTCTTTATCGATGAAACTTACCGGAAATACCATGAATGGAACCGCCGGCGGAGATATTGTTGAGCATCCCTCCCCAGGAGCTAAGCTCCTGTGCCCCTTCTTGTTTATCGCAACTTCGAAATTTAAAATCTTTTTCAAATTTTCGCAAAATTTTTACGTTCCTTGTTAGCAAAAAAAAAAAAAAAACTGCAC